>JAKSZP010008294.1:0-83046 GCA_022478985.1 Massospora cicadina
GGGTAAATAAAGGCTTTGGGACATACTTAACTATCTATCTAATCCATAAAGGGTCATATATTAATTCAAGGTAGATCCTGGATAGTTGTATGAGGTTTTTTTGTTTGAGAAAACTCGTTAGGGTTAAAGTTCTTTGGCAATGGATGCTGTTTTTATTCATACCAACAAAAAATTAGGGCACCAAATTTCCTACTAAGACCATATAACTTTTATAAAAACAGATATATCTGAAAGACAGATATATAGATAGTACAAATTTATTGTTCTCTTGTGGAAGAGTTTGAGAAATTGTTCTCTTATCTAGTTTGTCTTGTGTGTCAACTATTGTGATTAGATTTGATGGAAGGTTTCCCTTGCCCAAGTTTTTTCAAGTATCCTTGTAAAGAGTTAAAGGGATCATTGCTTGTCCAGATTGTTTCTAAGTTACCTGAAGAAAGGTTGACAATACTTCCTACAGGAGAATGCATAGGTGAATAAATACCATTTGGTCATGAGAAAACTCAACTGGTTAGTTGCCTTCATACAACTATCACCATATTATCTTATTATCATTAACAAACTCAATCACAATTAAATTTATGCAATAAACCCATAATAGTTTACAGGGCGTAAATTACAGATATAAAGATTAAAGACGGACACTTGTATCTGGCAACACTGTAATTTATTTTAGATTTAGATAGCTTTTTACTAAATTATGTGTAAATTTTCAGTGAGCTGTTTTTTCAACTACCCCTTTATTGAGCACCAATATAATATTTCAGAGCTTTGTTGCTCAATTTAGCTCTTAATTCTACTGCACAGGTTCTGATGTGTGCGTTGTAAAAGATTATTGATAATGTTGTATGGGTTGGCAATACTTAAACTATCACACTAGTTGAGCTTTTCAAAACCAAGTTGGTTATTGTTTCCAACGCTATACTGGTGCTAACGATTTCCTTTCTAAACCTTGAAGGTACAACTGGAAAGCAAGGGAACTTCTCCTCTGACTGCCTTCTAGTGGAACTTGACCTACTATTAGGATCAGAGGTTTTCTATTTCTCTCTTGACGCAGGAGCCCGCTGAGATCTTGATAGCAATAAATAGAGAAAGAATAAAGATCCTTTAACTTTAATTACAATAGTAATTTACATTAAATGTATGACAGTCTAAACTATTATATATATTTAAGCTTCTATGATCTTAGTCTGCTTTATTTGATAGAAAACAAGGTAGTTTATATGGGAATCCGGCGCTTAACTCTTCCATTTGCATCACATTTGGAAACGGCAGCTGTCACTGATAGATTAAACCTATAAAGTCGCACCCAACTATGATCTTCCTCATCCATTTATCTGGATTCCGCCGTTGATTAGAAATGTGCCCTCTTTTTAAGTTGAATCAAAGAATTTGTCCCGATGTTTCACTCAACCCTAGTGTATTACCCTTATTAGGTTAGCAATCTGCCTAGGTAATGTGACCTTTACACATTAACAGCATGCCGCGATATTAAAAGGTAACTCACAAGTTGTTTTCAGAAGCGTCATCAACGCCCAACAACTAATTCATCCCTTAGTTGGTTGGCGACAAACTCTGATCAAATCTTAAAATATAATTAAAATATCAATAATTAAATTGATAATCAAATTTTTTTTAGATGTTTGGAATTATCCTGACAAAACATTAGTAACCTAAAGTAATTAATTCCTTGGAAGATTAGTATATATTCCATTAGGTGTAACTATCAACAATAGTTATAATTACCTATGATAACTCAAATCCACGTAGGTGAGTATTCCAATGGATAAGCAGATGTTATTATAATCGGTTAAGCTGGATGATTTGGGCATAATATAATCCCAGCACATTCCTTTGCTTGACAAGATTATTCAGCAATGGTGTATTTTTGGAGGCAGATGCCACTTTGTTCCTGACCTGAGTCTACCATCATGGTTTAAATTTAATTTCTTTATTGTCCATCTCATTTTTTCTTTCTAAATGAATCTCTGCATAGTCCTTCTCCTTAGCAAGTTTCCTCTTTGTCTCCTTCTCACTGCCGCCTCCTCAGAGCGTAGTTCTATGGCCCCATGTCATACCAGGACTATTTTGTTAATTGTTGCAGATAATCTATCTGGAAATCCTGTATTTCCCTGGGTTGGGCTTCTATAATCCATCAACATTTGAAGGATATTATTGGTTGGCTCCACCAATTCCTTGGTTCCTGTACCTCCTCAGGGTGAGCTCTCCGTTTTCCATGAGTTTTATCTCCTTTAACTCCTTTCTCCTTGAGACTTTTCACAGCAGATCCAATTTCAACCCATGCTGATTCTAACAAAGTTAATGGTCTTCTTCCCTCATAATTCATCTCCCTTCTCATCACTTAACAATGGTAGCTGGGAACAACGCCAGATACTTTTTGATCTTGGAAAAGTAAAAATGATATTTAAATATATTTTTTGGTATATTTTTATCATTTTTGTTTTTTCTCTATGTCTTTTATTGTAATTAATTTTTTGTGTTTTTTTTCTTTTGATGTGAGACTTAGCCTAGAAAAAATAGTTCAGCGGTCCATCATTTCTTTTCACTACTCTGGTTCAGAGTTTATTCTTTTAAACTTAATCAGCTATGGTTAAGCGGTCCCTCTTATTACTTGACCAACAATTATTGCTAATGTCTCCTCTTGGGACTTATCCAGCAATTATGTTTCAGAGGTCATTTCAAGACTTAAAAGCACAATTGAACTTAAGCTATTATTAGTATGTTCAGCAGTCCCACAGAAACATTGCAACTACTTTTCTAGATTCAATACTTAAAGTATTTAGTATGAACCTTGTTCACTATACAAACATACACAATGTTCTTTATCATATATAGGCTTCAGTCACCAACTTGGTGATAATCTAAAATAGGACAATCATTGGGCCTATGTTTATAATTTTCACTGCTTTTGACAGGTCCTTATTTCAACTCATATTTTGAAAGCTGGACCGACCTTTCTGCTATCATAATATTGATTTTATCAATAATTGCCAGTTCTGTTTAAACATATTAGTCTTTTTTATCATATATTGATTCCTGATATTATCCACCATCCCAATGCTCAAATTAATTCTGGCAACAGATCTGGAGATGATCCTTTAATTGCGTGTATTGGTATGGCAACATTAGCTTTATCCAACTTTAACTAAAGTTTAATTTCACCCTCAGCATTTATTTCCTTTTTAATTGTTTGACTAAAATAAGGTCAAGTGACTTCCTCTACAATTTCTGGATTGATTGCCTTCATTTTTGACTTTGTCCTTGTGAATATATATATTTAATTTGAAATTAATATAATGGTTTTTCTCTTGGGCCCTTTACAATAAAATCAGAAGTAATTACTTCATTTGAGCAGATATCCAGCGTAACAGGATTTCGTGAAGTGCTATACTACTCCACATCTAAACTGCTAGGGCTTTTTCTAAATTATGAGAAGTTTCTTCCTCCTTTTGAGTCAACACAAAATTGACATTTTTTTAACTTCTTCCCCCAACTTTGGGTACCAAAGTGTCCAGTTGCACCACCTTTATGATTTTAGTTTTTTTATTTATCCTCTCATTTTGATATTAAGTTTCTTCCCCATTAACCCAATTCTGCTGATAATTAAATTTCTTCATAACGTCATTTTTTAATTCCGCCATAGTATAATCCTTACAGTCTGGAATTCATCATCAAACTGATTAGGCGCGTCTTATGTCAATCCTTATATCTTCATATCTTTCACCATCTGCAATGTGGAAGTCTGATTTTTCAAAGCTGAAGCCATGGCATGATGCAGATTTCTGTAGGGCTGAGGCACATAATTGCATTGATATATGCGCTTCAAAATTGAACAATAAGTATTCACCAGCTAAAATTTAGAATCTCAGGTAAAATTGGTTAGTAAAAGCGGCTAATGTTTCATTCTTTTTTAACTAAATTCTTATACTTTTAGAATGCTTGGGCATTAGTATAGGAATACCAAACTTAGTCATTATAGCTTTTTTGGCGTCACTTTATGTTTAATTATCCCCCTTGAGATTATGAAACACAAGATTTTTGACAGTGGTTGTCAAAGCAGTTCATTAAGGTTACTGCTTTCTGTTAGTCATCATATCCAAACATCGTTATTTTAAATAGGGAGAAAATGCTGGTACGTTATACTAATGGAATTTAGGTAAATCTGCGTAAACTGAAATTCTTCTGTCAAAATGGTAGCAGGCGATTCCTGCTCAGCAATCCAATTGATGATAGGTTTATTTTAAGGAGTCATCTCTAAAATTGCAGAGAAACCTTCAGACATATTCCTCAGGGTTTGTACTTTCCTGCCTTTTATTTTCTTGCATCTCATTGTCAGATTCATTTTCCCCATTTGTGTGAAATTATATTTGTGACTTTCAGGTTCTTCTAATTATTTTAACATCTGCGCTATATCTCCCTGAATCTAGCATAAGCATTATCTATCCACATCTTGTTCTGTTTTCTCAAATACCAGCTCCTTGATTAATTTAGTCTCTTTCCATTTTTAATTTGAGAGACCTTTCCATAGGATCATTATTGACCTATATAACTTGTTCAATATTATCCTCCACTTTTGTCACTCGCTCATCTAAATTGGAAAGATCAGCTTGTGATTCTGAGTTCAGCACATTCTTGTTAAAGGTGTCCAATTACGTTCACAATGTCTTAAGTTCATTCTTGTATGACATTATGAGATAGGTTCTTCTATTACTTTAGCTTGAAAACTTAACTACCCCTGTAGTGAGCACCAAGAGTAAACTTCTGAGTGCTGTGGCTACTCAACTACCCCTTGTAATGAGCACCAGACGTAAACTTTTTGAGTGGTGTTGCTCGCTTTAGCTCTCAAGTCTACTACAAAGGTTCTGATTGTGAAACCAATACCTGTTGATATATACAGCTTAATAAAATGTATGTGGCTAGTTGATACTAATATGAAGACATATAATCATCTGAGTTTCCACAACCAAATGTATCTCTTCTGCTCAGGTTTCTCCTTGACAAGTACTGACAACCTTCCTTTAACCCACTGTGAAGGTACTGATAAACTCAACAGCCAATAGGAAAAATCTATCCGTTTAAATCTCTTCTATAGTTGGCAACGTCTGGTTCAAAGGAATTCTTCTTTTAATAGCCTTGCTCTATCCCAAGTAAGTTCAGCGGTTATTAAGGAAACTTTTTCCTCACTTCTTGATGCAGGAGCTGCGGAGAACGCCAGATAATTAGATAAAGAAAAATAATATATAAGTTAAATATCTTCTGAAAACGGTTGCTTTTTTAAATAAATCAAGGGACTATATAGGGGAATTTAGCGCCCACCTCTTCTGTTAGTGTCCCGATTAGAAATGGCAGCTGTCACTAATTTTCAACCCTCCAAAATCACCCATCAATGAATGAGGCATATTTAATCCATCCAACTAGTTGGCTTCACTAACATTTAGATAATGATCTATTATGGGTTGGATTTTGGTATAACGTGTCCCAACGACCTCGTCCAACACCAGCAGATTAACCCCATCAAGCTACAAACTGCTTATTAATGCAAAATTTTACTCATTAACAGCAGGTTACATTCCAAAAATATAAACTGCAAGTTGGTGTCAAAAAACGTTGTCAACGCTCAGCAACTAATCAATATACCCTTGATCAATCAGCGACAAACTCCAAGCAAAATCCTACAAGTAGATGAAATTATCAATTATTAAATTGATAATTGAATTATTTGTTTACAATAGTTATCATTCCTGACAAAACATTAGTTTACAGCGGAAATGAAAACCAGTAGATTAGTTAATACTTGTTAAGGGTATTTCACAAAACAATAGATATCATTTAAAATGATAACTCCTACATCTACTAAAGGGTTTTATCCCCAGCGGATAAGCAGTTATACTTGCAAATCTGATCATCTTGTATAATATGGTCATATTTTAATCCCACCAATATGTGATATGGTGGTCTACCCAAGATGTTATGATGAGTTAAGATTGCACCAACTTCAACATTTTTTAATGGGTGAACAGGAGAAAAGGCTTATTGAATTGAGTGATTAGTCAAAGGCTTTTATGAAAGATAGCCTTAGTTCTTCAAAGGTTGGCTGTGTATTAACTCTAATTAGAAAGGTACGTTCTTTTGTAAAAAATGGCAAAACTGTTCAGAGAGCTTTATATATTGGGGAATAATCTGGTAATAGTACCCTAACATCCACAAGAAAGCCTAAATGTCTCAAACACCTTGGCGGGGACATCCTGTTTTGCTATAACTTTATCTATAAGTAGAAAGATCCCTACTTTAGTAAAATTATATTCCTAAAATCTTAACTTATATTGAAAAAAATGTACAACTATAAGTCTTCAACATTTTATAGTCTTTCATGTTTTTTAAAAAATTTCAATAATGTTCAATATGAGAATTACATGTTAGATAAATGTGGTAATATTGTTTTAATACCATTATGCAGAACATTACTAAGTCTCCAAAAATGCCATCTATTGCTCATTGAAACTAGCAAAGAGCGTTTCACAGAATCTGTGGGATTTGTGTGGATATAACAAATCCTCGCTAGTTAGCAGCACAAATTTAAATTACTCTTTGGTAGCCAAATCTATTTGCCAGTACCCGCTGGTCAGATTCATTAAAAAAAGGAACTACAAGTCAATTACCATCAAGAGAATATCTGATTCAAGGATACATGTAAATGTTTCTTTGTAATCAATTTTAATTTGCAATAATAACATCACTACCCTATGAATCCAACGCTCATATTTACCTTGAAATGATGCGAGGCTCATAAGTTTGATGAAGGGTCTAATAGACCAGCGTCAAGAAGAGGCTTAATGCCACCACTAACTGTACTTCTTCCTTAGATTTTCGATAGGGCTTAGTTTGTAGGGGTAAGGCCCTCTGGTATCTGCTCAATAAGTCAACCCATTCACATTCTCATAGTTGGATATTCCATATGAAAAGATATCAGAAAAACAGTATAGTAACTTTTAAACAAATTTAGGTTAGAGATTAAAATCAATTTTATTATTATATCTGATGGTGGCTATATTAAAGGGAGCATCCAGCATAAAATCCAGTAAAATAAACTGTTAATCACTATCACCTCCTCAGCATTAAATTGTCAACTGCAGGCTGTATGATCTTTTTTTCCCTGTGACGCGTTACTTTGAATTAATTGTCAAATAAAACTAAAATTGTTCTTAAATAGACTGGGTCCAATATGCCCGGGTATGGCATTTTTTTTAATGGAATGTTTTCTATTCCTTAGAACACCAATCTTTCCCATAAGGATCTATGTCTGAGTCTGGGTATTGATGATAACTTGCATCTTAACAGTTAACTTCGTTTGAGAAGGAGCTAATAAAGGTTATTACTTCCCTTGCATCAACAGTCATAGGTGACAATTTTACTCAAGGTCCTATGACCTGGTATCCTATATGGTAGGTTAATTGTTCATTCTCCATGAGGCATATAATCTTCTTTGTGTTTGTCCTTTAGATATTGGGGTCTGAAAGATAAGCGAAAAGTGGTTCCTAATAAAGTTATTTAGAACTATTTTTTTAAAAAATCTCAGAATGTTTAAAAACTGAGTTATCAGTAGTAAATCAGAGGCCTTTGGTTCTTTAGCCACAGCTGTTCCAGATAAGGTGAGTTTTTTAAAATATATGAGCAGAGATGATTAGTCACCAAGCGATTTAGTGCAGTAAGGTTCATCCATCCCATATTGAACATTGGCTGGAGGTCCAGTGCAACTTTAATTTTTATGTAAGCTTGTAAGAGATTATTTGGCAGGAAAATCAATATCTACAATTTTCATGGACCTTTAACTTAGTAAGTAAACTTCCACCTTAATGCTAAAGTCTTTAAATTGTAGTTTTAGTTTAAAAAGAAAACTAAAGGAGTACATAAGAAGTAAATTTATTGTGGGGAAGGCCAACCAGGGGACGGTACATAGGAAATAAAAGTAATCTAAATCACAGTGTTTATTTTATCTATGATTATATTATTATAGGGTGGTTATCCTGGCATAGTAGTTCCTGCTTCCACTCTAGTGCGGGTTTTATTCAACACAATTTTGAAACCTGTGCTGGTTAAAAATAAAATCTCAGTGTGTTATATTTGTCCCATGATTGATCCACCTCGATTATATATGGCTATATTATCATGATCAAATGACGCACTGGCAGCTGAAATAGTAAACTTAGAAGAAGATGTTTGAGGCATAATTTGGTTGTAACATGAAAAGCCTCTCCTTCATGCTGATTGGGCTTTTACTACTTTATCTGTTTTTGTTTTATAAACAGTACTTGACTGTGAGAAAACTTCTATTACAGTAATTGTGCTAGAGTTATTTTTAATCCCTCATTTTATTTTCAAGAGTGTGAACCCAGGGACGTCTGGTGGGAGTGTATATTTTAGTCACTTTTTTAAAAAGCAGAATGGGATCTCAACAAGGTTTATTAATGTCCATAACAATTCTAAATTTCTTTTGATACCACTAGTAATAAAATGAAAGTCTGAGAAAACTTCCAAGGCTATTTAATTGTGGTGATTTCTTAGTCCATTCAGTATGATCACAAGCCACCAAGTTTTGAACTTAAAAGTATACCCAAATTTGCAAAAATCGTAGGGACACCCCTCCTCAGATTTTATCTCACTATATGCCTGTTTCTTTGACAACAAGGTCTGGTCACTACCAAAGTCTTCTATAGGAGTTGCTTTTCCTGACGCCAAGTTTGACTAGACTTCAAGCAGGGAACCCTTATTCCTGGAGATGTGACTCAAACAAATTGGAACTTTTTTACTTTATCCCTATTTGTGAATTTTACATACCGCTCTTATAGATGTAACTAATGAAGAAATACTACCTTACTGGGAACGTATCAATATTAAAAAGAGGGAATTAAGTTAGTTAAGAAAAATGTAGATAAAATCATTAATCTCCAGTGCAACATTTGGTGAAGAAACCAAAAAATTAGTATCAAGATGTTCTATAGGTCGCATTTGGTATATCTGAGTTTCCAAATCACTCACATCATTTTAAAAGTCGTTCCATTGATTCATCATTGCAGTGTCAGAGGCCTTCTGGGCTAGTTGTTCTGAATCCCTTTCAGTTCCAACGCTTGGTCTTCCATAGTTTTTGGTGATGAGTTTCTCAGCTTTATTATTTTAGCCTGATTTTGTCAGGGAAGTGGCAGATAACGTTGAGACTGACCTTCCAGTCATGATGCAAGAGTACCCAGAAGGCGAGCCAGAATGCCAGAGGCACTGCTGCTCAAATGACGTTTAGATGAGCTGAGAGGTGGGTGAACAACAAGTGTTGATGAGCCACAATTTTGAAAAGAAACCCAGCAAAAAGACAAGCTGTTGCAACCTCAGGTCTGACAGGTCTGGAAGTGGGAATATTTTGGATCTGATTGGCCAGCTTAGATACCCCTATGGGGGAATTAGAATGGAGTCTTTGGTGAGAGTGAGAATTTTACCTGAACTAGGATTATTTTTTCCCACAAAATTCTGAGATCTTGATGGCTAATTGCTTCCATGATTGGGGAAAATTTCAGGAAGTCTTGAGCACGGTAGGCCCAATTAACTGCAGAAGGAAACAAGGTCATCAAAATGGCCAAAAATTCCCAATCATTGCGCGCCCCATAATTATATATGGGTGGGTGTCATGGTATACAATAAATAATGATTTCAACTAAACAATGGGTTCATAGCAAGGGAATCTTTTATTAAGATTTAAATAAAACTGACCTTCATTCCTCCCTGTGAGGTATGCTTCTTAAATCCCTAGTCGATTTAAGAAAAGCTTTGGGAAGCAGGGATTTGGGCCCTTGAGTTTATGACCTAAACTAGTAACACATTGAGTAATGGAAAAGTTAATAAACTAAAATTGGCTCCAAAAGTGTCAGCGGTGCCTGAGTCGTCATCAAAATGTCTTTGCATGCATGAAATGCAGTTTTTCCATGATTACACCAATTCAAGTTGTGACGTCTCACTTGGCAGGTAACAGGAACCTCCCAGGGCCATCATACGTAGGGACAGTCCCAAGTGGTTGGGAACAACTTTGGGATGCCCAACTCACCCACACCTGATCACTTTGGTTCTCATTCTATCATGTGGGGTTTGTGGATTGATTTTTATGCCAACGGGAAAGGTTTGATGCTGCCAGCTAAGTTTTTTGAAGGCTATATGCTGTCAGATAATTTTGCCAAAGGTTTGATGCTTTCATCTATGTTTGCCAAATTCAAGGTTGGCCTTGAGAGGAGAATCACCTCATCCATTTCTTGATGATCCCTATTTGCCAAAACCTTGATGCATATTTATTCAATCCACCATAACAATTCTCCAATTGTTAGTACAGGTATGGGTAGCGGAAATTTAAAGGGTAATCCATGACCTACCGCTTTTCCACCACATGGTTGAGGTCGCCCTAGCAGATGAAGGGGGCGGCTGACCTCTTCATGTATTTTTTGAAGGGAAAGGGAAAATCGCCTGGTCCAAGCGTAGGAGAAGCTCCACCAGACATATTATCCTTCACTTTTCCTTAGAAGAAGTGCCACAACCGGGAAACTGGGTGAGGACCACGTTCATATGAGCCTTGGGTAATTTGATCGCCATCAGAGTTGAAATCTCTGGGGGAGGGAATGGAGCATTTGGTGGGTGGCGTGAAAGGCCTCATCAAGTTCCAAACAGTTTGCACAGTCCCATGAGCCAACCCAACTAATTTTATAGGCTGAGTAGATCTTCCAAGCAACTAAATAATGAACTAATCATCTTGATTGTTGGGAAGCCAAAATGGCTTCAACTTCAGCTTCCTCCATTCCCTAGATCACAATGGGCTCAAATTCAGTGAGATTTCCCCCTTTAAAGAGAACAACTGCAAGACATAGAAGACAGGATGTTGCTCCCAGTGAGACGGCAATTTCAAGCGGAAGGCGCCATTTCTTAGGTCCTTCTCTACCAAATGGGGGCCTGAGCGTTTTCTCACAAACTTGTGCAAGGGGACCTGCATGCGCAAGTGCCACATATCTAACATGACATTCAAAACTATTTTAATCTCATGTACCAGAACCCTCTTCCAATATACAAACTGTTTATAATTGCTGATGGCATTGGTCAAGTGTTCCCTAACCAAGGACTGTGTGGCACAAATGTGCTGAGCATGATAGGCTGCAGCTGGTACCTCTGGGAGAAGGCATGGGCCAACCAAAAATGACATATTATACCCCAGGGTAGCTTCATATGGGGAGAAACCTGTGGATGCATGAGTTCCGTTATTGTACACAAACGGGGGAGTGATAAGGTCGTCCGCCCAGGTATCCTAAGCGGCTGCAGCATAGTACCGCAGATATTGTTCCAAAATATGATTTATCCATTCAATTTGGCCATCCGACTTAGGATGGTATGCAGTGGAGCATCAGGGCATTTTTTAAAGTCACTAAGAGTTCGTTCCAAACTGTACCATAAATTGGTCCCATGGTCACTGATGATTTCCTGTCTGAGTCCAAACATAGAGAACTCTTGCCTCACGAATATGCGGGCGGTCTTCTTTGAGGTGATGGAAGAGGATCAAGGGATAAAAAGGTCAATTTTAGTGAAGCAATCTATGACCACCATGACCGCTGGAACCCATTGGAGCTTGGTAGATTGACAATAAAATCACGGAAACTGATGTCCATGACCCATCTGCCTGCTGCAAAGGTTGGAGGAGGCCATATTTACCAGAATGATCTGATTTGGCATGCTCAGATGTTAAACAGTTGGCAATCCATGCCGGAGCATCCTTCAACAAGCCTGGCCATTTGAAGGTACGCTTAACTAAGTTAAAGCATATTTTGTTCCCCAGGTGACCAACTGCAGGGGTATTGTGATGAGCTTGGATGACTTTGTCCAGAGAAGGGGAGATACTCACAAACGCGACCTAAATTGGATAAGCCCTCAGCCAGAGTATAGATGGAATGCTTGTGAGTTGGAAGTGATAACTGCTCCAAAATTTCAATCCCTAGTGCATGACGTCTGAGCTGCTAAGATCTGCAAGACCAAGGGCGCATCCAGATTTAAATCTGCTACTGAAACTACGGAAATAGTGGTGGCTAAGATTTTAGTTAGCGAAATAACTGTGACAAGGTCTGCTTCATCCAATTCAGCCAGACAAAGTGTAGGTTTTTAAATAAAAAGTTAAGAAGTACGTTCTATGCTCCCTTCACAAACTTATATTTGAAATTAAAGCTTCACAAAGCTCGGTAGGTTTGATCTGCCAGTGCACCAACTTCTGCAGCATGCGTAAATATGAGAGCTTGGTGGTCTTTATGCACAGTCAACTTGCGTTGAGCACTCTGTAAAAGATATTGCCAGTGGGTCAAGGCGCATGCCATGGCTGCCAACTCATTGTTGTAGATGACCCAATCTTTCTCTGTGGAGGAAAATTGCGGGAAAAATATGTAATGGTGTGCTCCAACACATTGTGTTCTTGTAGCAGGACAGCCCCCACCATAGCGGAGGACGCATTGCACACTACAATGTAGGATTTGGAGGGGCCCATGTGCTTGAGGGAGGGAGGCGATATGAACTTCTTAGGTTAAATCAGATGCCTGCTAGTAACTTGGGCATCCAGCGTAAGGGAATTTTTTTCCATGAGTGGATGCAGTGGCGCAGCCAACTGCGAGATTGTGGGGGAATATTTTTCAGGAAAATTATTGTACCTAAGAAGCTTCTCAGTTGCTTCTGAGTCTTTGGGGTTGGCCACTCATGGATGGCATCCAATTTGCTGGGTGGAATGGCGTATCTGTCCTTTAAGATGAGATTACCTTGAAGGTAACTTCCTCCTGTTGAAATTTTCACTTTGACAGCTTGAGAACAAATATGCCTTATGCAGGATAGCCACCACCGGCTCCAAATCTTTTGCATGCTGTTCAGGTGAGGTGGAGTGTAACATGATGTCATCTTTGTTTGCTACTACACAGGTGAGCTGTAGGCCCCCTAGAACACTATCATTCATCCGTTGTAATGTTGCAGGAACGTTCTTTAACCTAAAATGTATTATGGAAATGAAATATGCCTCTTCTTGTCCAAATAGTAGCAAGCCATTTATGGCCTTCTGCTACCTGGATCTGATTAAAGATGTTTTCCATAAAGAGTTTCAAAAATACTCATGACTAAACAATCACTTGGCAAACTGTCCATTCCAGAAGAAATGGGTAGGGGTCATGAACCGTTAAATTGTTGAGGTTGCCATAATCCAAGCAGGGGCTAATTGAACCATTTTTCTTCTCGCAAGATAATGGGTGAGGCAACCAAGGATGTCTCTGAACAACTAACCATCTTGAGCAGGTCATCTAACCATGCATTATGGCGGCATCCTCTTCCGCCATATGTGAGTACATTGAGCAGTTTATATTAAAAATGGTCACCATTTTTCAGAACTTCAAACCAAATTCAGTTTGTGTGGGAAGGCGGCTGCCTTTTAAGAATCAAAAATGCTCTGGTAGGCCTTCAACGTGGCAGAAAAATATGGCGGAAGGCCCACAGGCGAACAAGGGTCATTATAGAACCTTGGCTCCAAGCTTTAATGATGGTGTCAAGCAATGGAAACTCGCCTTCCACATGTGCGTTAGCAAAAGACAATGTGTTTGAATCCAGGTGATTCTCACACCCTGACGACGCCACCAACCCACCCCCAAAATTACGGGGAACATAAGATCAGGCATCACATATTTGATTGCATAAACTTGACTGGTGAACCAAGAAAGGCACTGTATGCTGCACTTTGAAAGATGGCTGGGAGGCTGACAACGCAACCAGCACCTCTGGCCCCAGATCCAAGTCTAATTCGAGCTGCTGGGCCAGATTCAGACTCACAAAGTTACAGCTTCTCTCATGTCAACCAGGGCCTCGAAGAAAACCTGGTGTGCCCCAAATTTAATTTCTATTGGTAATAAAAAAGTAGACGTAGTTTTTTAATGGCGGTTGTACACAATTATTCTGACAAAGTAGAAATTTTAACTAAATCAGGGGGAAGAACAAGTTTCAATAGAATGTAATTGTTTTTGGAAAAGAGTTTTGGATAACACTCTCCTCATGCTGGTCTTCTGTTAACTGAGGGGCAGATGAGCTGGAAGTAACCAGCTCTGTTGCAGGGGCAGCTTCAGCCCCCAAAACAAGGAGGATACTGAATCAACATCTGGATCTGAAACTGATTCCAAGTCAGAAGATCCAATCATGATGTTACCACTTTTTTATGGGGATTGCAGCAGAAGGTCACACAATTTGAAGTCATTGCCATGCAGATATGTAACACTGTCTCCATAGGGGCGGACCAAATAGCATGGTTGGCAGAGACCAAAACCAACTCAGTTCAGATAATCACTTGAATGATATCAAAGGGGTGATCATGCACTGGGTCTTGCTCGTGGAAGGCCACAACAAAGGAAGCCAATTTAGAGGCTTCAGCGATCATGATGATAAACCGAACAGATTATCAGATCGCGGCAAAGGAGTTTTAAAGCATCTGAAAATAATGTAATAAGTGAGGTGGTATCACTTGCCCAAATGGCAGAGCGCAAAAGGCCTCCACCCATTGGTGGCCATCACTTTTAACCGCATTCAGAAGGGCCACTCTCTAATGAGCATTTTTCAGTGAAGCAGAACTGTCCAGTATGATAGAGGACTGCATCTGCAACTTGGTGAGGGCGTCAAGTACCTGATTTGCAACCTTGATGGAGGGAACAGCTGAGCCTACTAATCAAGGGTGGACTGATGTAGAAGTGGAGGTCAATGGGGTAGTTCAGGTATGGAGAAAATCTTATAACGCCATCTGGAAACTTCTTACAAAATTGGCAATTGATTAGAAAATCAACTGGAGGCAGACCACTGACTGCATGTTCATCTTGTAAATGGTGATCATTGCTGCGCCCATCTTAATGAGAAGGGCGGAAATGGCTAAGAATAATGGTCGTTTAATTATGTCAGGGAAGAGAAAGATAAAGTTGAGACTGGCATGCCAGTTGGGATGCAAGAGCACCCAGAAGGCGAGCCAGAATGCCAAAGGCACTGCTTCTCAAATGACGTTTAGATGTGCTAGGATGTAGGTGAACAATGAGCGCTGATGGGCCACAAAAGTGAAAAGCAACATGGCAAAAAGACAAGCTGTTGCAATCCTGGGGATGACGGGACTAGCAAGGGAAAATGGTGAAATCAGATTGGCGGGTTTGGATTTCCCCATGAGGGAAAGTGTAATGGAGTCATTAGTGAGAGTGCAGATTATCGCCAAAAGTGGGAATAATTTTTCCCACAAAATTCCGAGATCTTGATAGCTAATTGCTTCCATGATTAAAGAAAATTTCAGGAAGTCTTGAGCACGGTAGGCCCAATCAACTGCAGAAGAAACAAGGTCACCAACATGGCTGCAAAGGCCCAGTCATTGCGTGCCCCATAATTTCACTTGAGTGGGTGTCATGGGATACTGGAAATAACGATTTTAACTGACAATGGGTTCAGAACAAGGAAATTTCTATTGAGAATATAAAAAAGAAAATTGACTGTCAATCTTCCCTGTGAGAGACACTGGCTTAAATGCCAATTCAATTTGAAAATAGCTTTGGTACGCTGGGATTGGGCCCTCTAGTTTACAACTCAAACTGGTGTAACTTAAATTGGGTGAAAAGTTGATCAATTAAAACTTACTTAAAAATGTTGTCAGCAGGCTGGGTTGTCATTGATTTGTCTTTGGGCGCCTGAATTTCAGTTTTACCATGATTACGCTGATTTGAGTGACAACGTCTCACTCAATGAGTAACTGGAGCCTCCCATGGCCATCTCATGTAGGGGCAGTCCCAAGTGGTTGAAAATGTCTCATGATGCCAACCCACCCGCACCTGATCACTCTGGTTCTCATTCAATCATGTGGGGTTTGGGGGCTGAAGTTTATGCCAACGGGAAAGGTTTAATGCTGTTGGCTATGTTTGGTGAAGGACAATGCTGCCGGCTAATTTTGTTAAAGGTTTGATTCTGTCAGCTATGTTTTTCAAATTCAAGGTTGGCCTAGAGGGTAGAATCACCTCATACATCCCATGCCGGTCCCTATTTGGCAAACCCTTGATGCAGATTTCTTCAATAACCCATAATAATTCCCCAGTTGTTTGTATAGGGATGAGTGAAAGATTTTTTAAGGTAAGCCGTGACCCACCGCTCGTCCACCATCTGGGTGAGGTAGCCCTGGGAGACTAGGGGGCGGCAGGCCTCTTCAGGCCTTTTTCTTGAAGGGAAAGGGAAAACCACCTGGTCCAAATGTAGGGTACCCACAGAATTACAGATTTATAAGGTGACAAAGTCTTTTATATCTAATTTAACTATACATCATATAATGCAAAAATACTGGTTTGGTAAGCCTCAGATGATGCTTTGATAGTATAGCTTTAATCAATAGGTTTCTAGCAAGCAATACCTCAAAAGCTAAACTACAACAGTAATTTAAGTTTCAAATCGTGCAACCAGTTCTTGTATATCACTTAGCTTAGAAGAGGTGTTTCATCTTTGTATTCCCATCATCTGGGATAGAGGGTCATGGAGGGCCCAGTGGTCCCAGAGGCCTATTTATACTTGTTTTTCTTTGGGCCCTGTTGATCTGAAAGTCCTAGGGGTCTTCAATCACCTTAGGGATCATTAGTTTTAGTGGTCCCTAAAGGTCCAAGGGTGCCCTTGATATTCAAAAGCTCATTCAAGCATAACTGATCTTTGGCTCCAACAAACCGCGCTTGTTGTGAAACATTGTCCTTATTTAGTTCAATAGCATAAATTCAAGCCAATAGTGACGAAATGGATTTCCTGATTTAATATGAGACTCAGACATAGCAGGACTGACTTAAGTAACAAATTAATTCTGTAGGTAGGCAATAGCCCCCGCATTCAGCTGTCCAGTTCCTGATGGACCTTATTAATTGTTGGGTTTTTGAGAATTTCTTTTTTTATTCTATTATACAAAAGAAGATGAAGAATTACCCAGGAATTAAACGTTAACAAATAGGGTGAGTGAATGAGATTTGTTTTGTCTCAATATCTCTAAATCGTATAACACTGAGACTTGCATGATGTTTTAAATGGCAGGGTGTACAAAATTTGGAGGTACAGGTCAGCTTTGTCATAGATTTGGTTGATTAATAGAATATTGGAACTCCATTCTTGGTTTTTTGCAACCCAGCGGAAGCTAGAATGCAAGAGACACAACTTTTATAACGACTTGAAAGGGTTTTTTATAGGGTTCCATGAGTAAAATAAAAAGTTCAACCATTTATCAAGGGCACCATGGGAAATCAGATGACTGCAATGGGGCCAACCGCAGGCCTTGCTGGTGCACCCCTGAGGCTGGGTGAGACTTAAAGGATGAAAACTTCTCTGATTTTTGCGGTTGTTGGCCTTTTGGAACCCAAAAATGGTCATTTGGGTTGTCTTCAGGCCGCAAATAGTCGTTAAACTAATCACAGTGCACAAATTAAAAGTTTTATATAATAAACTGAAATTATATTGAATTGTCTTGATTCAGGTTTCTGGTGAGCTCTAAAGTAATTCAGTGCTTGGAGGCTTGATTTAAGCTGTAACTGGGGTCAGAAAAGGAGATAAGGCGATGAACAGATTTTTTATGTGACCTGAGGCAGAAGGCCCAAAGATGGGTGCTCCATATGATCTATAAGCTTTGAAACCCATTCAGGCTGGACAAGCAGGCGTTCTTTGCTTGTAAGAGGTAGGCAAGAATTGACATAATGGAAGGCCCCTTGTTAGCCAGATTGCTCTGAGCCAAAAGTGGTTTGGCCTCGTATATCTCAGTTTTGGGAGTGTCCTTTATGTGCTCCATATAGAAAGTAATGGTTGTAAATGTATCTCTTCACAAACTTAACTAGAGCACAGCAATCCTTATGATTAATGGAACATAATTCCCACCTAAAAATCATTGTAATCACTATACTAATAGTGGTGTGCTTCAAAAGATTAGGTGGAAAAATATTAGAAATGGTATTTCAAGTAAGCCTGTGTAAAATAATATGAGAAATTAAGGCGTTATTAAAAAAGGCTCAAAATAGGTAATGAACAGACAACAGACCCTAGGATGGGATGTTGTCTTTATGGTGTGGGGACAGGGAAAATTTAAGAAGCAGCTTCAAACTGGATTAAGATGGTTCTATAAATCATTTCTGATTAGTTTCTAGGAAGGATGGTATGGTTTGGGGAAATTTTTTATCTATACTTAATAATCTCATATATTTTGATATTATACGCCCCTGATTTGTGGCTAAATTAGATCTATAGAGTAATTTTGAACAGATTTGTTCATATTAGTAAAGTGCCGCAGCAAGGTTCATAGGAAATCATTCAACTAATTGACTGACATTTATAACTTTGTAGTATTAGGCAACTCAGAGTGTTGATCCATGATTATAATATTAAAAATATGACCTAATATGGATTTCCTGAATCTTTAAGGGTTTATAAGTTTTGGGGAATATCTTATATGTTCTAGGGGAACTGTGTACCACCTGGGAGGGTGTGAGATGAGCCCTAGGGCGCTTACAGAGGCTTTTTAGCCTAGACTAACTCCCTGCAAATCCCTATAATCATTTCAAATAATAATGAAGAATAGAAGAGAGCAATGTGGGAGATCCTTAGGTCCAGGGAATTAACTTACCACTTATTACCACATGAGCAATGTCATTATCTGGTACAAGATGTTTATAGAGGCCTTAACCCCTCTTATGCCTGAAAGGAAATTCCTCACAGTTCAGGAAGAAGGGCTGAGTATTAGGACTTACAGGCTTGGGAGACAATTTCAGTTTCCAGTAAACTAGAAGCTGATTTTAAATCCCTCATAGTAGAGGGGAAGGCTTGAGCTCAGACTTAACTAGACTGTTTTTCAGAAACAAATATTATTGATTAGTTGCCTAACAATAGATCTTAGGATGAACATATTATTTGTATCTGTTTTACTTTATTATGGGTACTCCCCCTATACTCAGTAAAGTTGACAAGTTCAACTAGTTTAGGGACCTCCACCTTAAAGTGAGCGTTGATTATCTATTGGTTAATTCTATGAACATCATTATCTTACATGGCTTCATAATCTAAAATGAATGTTCATATCCTTTTTTTTTCTTCACTAATCTTTATAAACTTGAAAACCTTAGTAATGAGCACAAGCTTTTGTTGTAACTGTAATGGAGACAGGGCTTAATGAGGGAATTAGGATTTAAACTGCTTGGAGTGAGACGTGGTACTTCTAATAAAACAAAGCAAAGGCTCAGAATATTTATATGGCCAGTATTTGATAATAACTTTTAAAATTTAAGATAAATAAGAAGTAAATTTTATTGATATAATAATTGATCCTTGCTTTATTTATGCTTTATTTATAGAGATTCTGGTGACATCACGTCTTGGGAAACCCTTTGAGGACCAATAATCAAGATTTTCCATCTTCCCAGGGTGCAATGAAAAATGGGATGATTTATAACTGTTACTTGTAGATTCCTAGGTTTCTAAATTAATTCTCTTGAATTCTTTAACCCTTTTGGCGTTAGCAGACCTATCCCTGTCTCACATTTTCTGACTTTAGACTTTATTTGATTTATCATTGTTGATCAATTTGTTTGATGAGACTAACGCGTCATTTTTTGACATTATTTGACTCTTACTCTTATGTTTTTATAGCCTAACATCCATAATTCATTTTGTTTTTTAAGCCTGAATTTACATTGTGTTGCAAATATACTAAGTTCTTACACTGATGATATTCACCCTAGATCATAGTGAAGGGAGGGACTCAACTGAAGTGTAAGTAAATTCTAAATATAGGACAATGGCTAATTACACGCCCCTATTTAACCTGTGTTTCATGGTTTAAATGATGGGCCTGAATCATAATAAAAGCAACATTCTTGTGTTTGACATAAAGTATAATGCTTATAATAACAGGTACCAATAACGACGCATGTAAGGCAATGACAGCTGGTTACCATATGTTGAGATTTAAACCAGATATGATTTTTTATCAAGTTCTGATACTAGTTGATTTATTAAGGATGATACCCAATATGATTTATGTTTTGATGACTTTTAGGCTTTTGTGTAAAAAGCTTATCTTAGTAGTCAATCATTTAGAGCTACGTTTACTGAGTTTTAGACTCCTGAGGTTGGAGATCCAAAATAGAATCTATGACTAACCTGATGTTAGACTTCTAGGAATTATCAAGGAGTATTCCTAATGATCTAAATTACTGTACTTGAGGACATTATTTACACTTGAAATCAAGCCAATGAGAGTTCTGATAAATAGCATGACATATGCTTCAGGCCAATGAAAAAATGTAAAGTGACTCTCCAGCAACAATGCCAATGATTCAAATAGGTGGTCAATAGATTTCCATATATGATCTATATATATGTGAAATTCACTTCCCAATTTAAATTATCTAGTTCTTGGTCTTATATTTGCTAGTAATTAGTATAGTTATTGTAGGACGGAAGTGTCTATATACTATAGTTGAACAAAGGTCAAGTTTGGATGAACTGTTATCAGCTCAGATTTATGCTTCCTGAAAGATACAGAAAGCTGTACTAGTTGAGAAATAAACCCTTGCAAACCTGTGCAGTGACCGTTTTTTAACAAGTGGTTCTCACTACAGGTGTTCCTGGACTACAGTTATCTGTAAGTTAGGAGTTAATTTGATGAGCGGTGAACCATTTAACAAAGGGGGAAGTGTCCGAGTTGAGCATAGTGAGTGCAAAAATCCTGAAGTTGAGGAGGTAAGATACATTGGAATGGAAAACTGGTGTGAAGATGAGATCGGTGTATCATTCTTTAGGTTGGGACCACCTAGTGCTAAAAAAAAACTGCTGTGAAGACTTTTAAGTTGATCCACTATCTCATTAAGCAGCAGAAAAATATTAAAGAAAATCTGTGAAGCTGCAATTGTTAGTCATTGATATGAAGACTCAAAATCAAGCTGAAGAAAAAGAGGATTTGGACTGAGTCATCAGGACTCAAATTTACATCGTTAGAAAACATATCTCTTAATAAAGGAGAATTTTTATGGTATGAGTTAAGAAAATAGAGAGTATTATTTGAGAAAAGGGTTGCACATCGATTGGGGTGCCGCTGAAGGAAGCTATTGACAGTTAGTAGGTATAATAATACGAAAACCTTACCCATGACGTAACCAGAAAAATCTGAGTCCTGATCTGGAGGTGAAAAAAACTTTCTATGACAGAGTTGACCCAGCTCAGGTTTCATGTCAATACTTTCTTTCTCTATTTTGGTAGTGTCTGTCCCCTGGTCGGCTTGCCTTAAATAAGTAAAATAATGAGAAAGGGTTCAGACTTAATTGAGCTGCAAGATCAAGTCATACTGCTAGGGAAAACCTAAGAAAACTAAATTGGCAAACTCCTTCAACTTACAATGAGCTAGAGGAACTTTGGAGGAAGTATCAGAAGTTAAAGGCATGGAAGTCAGGATGAAAGCAATGGAAGAAAACAATCACCAATTGTTTATCCTAGTTGAAAGGGGACACTGGCCATTGTCACGAGGATACCAAAGGCAGAAATGTCCTATTCGGAGAGGGTTCCTCATCCAAGGATGATCGCTCTAATGAATTCAGTCATGAATCTTTACATAAGGCGCCTGGAAACCTGGACACTTGCCCAATATGGCGCCCTACCTCATCAGTTAAAGTCACAAGCCAGTGGACAAAATTGGTAATAATACCCCAAGACCATGAAACTTTGGCCAACTCCAAATCTGCTGGAGTTTCAGAGGAAAAATAATACTGCTTTCTTCAAGCTTTTCAAGATGACATGGTGGGATGTGATGAATGCCAAAAAGCAGTTACATGATCAACTGTCTCAACATGGAGAGCCAGAATCTCATTTTTACCACAATTAGCTGCCAATTATTGGACTTACAAAGAAGCAAAGGATGCAATTATGGGTGAGTTTGGTAGCCTTGAGCACGTCACCAATTGAAACAGGAGTTCATGGGAATCCATTTCTGGAAGGATGGTCCATTGAAGCCTTTACCAACCAATTTTATCAATAAGCCCAGAGACTTTCTGGTGCTGGATAGTTCACCATTTTTGATGCTTGAATTGCAATGAAATCAGCGCTGTGAGGATATAAGGAGTTGAATTAGGCCATGATTTCCACCTCAAACATGAATATGAAGGCTGCTCAAATAGTAGAATTTTGCGGATATGTGGGCCACCTTTGATGCCTCAACAAGAGCTATTGTAACGCCAATACTGGCCATACAGGTTATTCTGGGAAATCCCCCAATAAATACTGAGCAGTAGCCAACCCTAAATCTTAGATTAGTTCATTTGAGAAACTCTGAAAGAGAAACATAAAAAATCAGTTTATCATATGCAAGTGTGGCAAACATGGCATGTTATTATAAATTGCCAAAATAAACTGTATAAGATCAATATGGTCATACCTGACAATGATCAAATGTCTTATGTAGGAAAATATTGGGTGGTGTAAACATGTAACAGTTTTTTCTGACTATGCTCATGTTCCCCTTGACCAAGTAAAACAATTTTATAGATCATCTAAGATAATTATGGGCTATTGTGGCTACCTGCTTGCAAGCAAATGCCTCTGAGTCTATATGATTGAAATCTTGGCGTGATTATATGTAAAACAGCCATAAGCCATGGAAGCATACGTGGAGGCTGATAGCAGTACCTTGGACGATGTTAACATAACGATTTCCATGGTCAACATTAAGGAGCAATTCCCTGAAGTAGCTGAACAACTTTCTCAATCCTTTGATTCAGCTAATGATGTCGCCTTTTCTTAAAAACAAACAATAATTCTTCTCATTCTGATAGCACTTATGCCAATATTTTGTAAATCAAGTAAAGGTTAAGTCATCATTCTTAATGGGGCTCCAACTAATAATGTCTCTATGAAGCTATTGAAGAACTTAAGACTTGCACCTGATGTGGATCATAAAAAGGTTTTTGAAACAGCTGGCCTGCATACCACTACTTCTTGAGATGCATATAGTGACTTGCTTCTACAATTTGGATCCCTCCTTGTCACCGCACTAGAAAAAGTTTTGCTTAGTAAGAATTATAAAATATCAATTGGTAATGACTTTATGTGACAGTATGGGGTTTGGTGTGATTTTCAAAAAAAAGCTTGAATTTTTAGGACAAACTGCCATTATTTTATAACCAAAAAAGGGATCAACCCACTAAATTGGAAGAACAATTATATTAGTCTGGTATATGCGGATGGGATCATCCCAGTAAAGTATTGTCATACTTCAAACGTTCCAAGATGACACCAGATCAGAAGGAGAATGTTGAGGAGTCCCTTAAGGGTGTGAAAGCTGACGGTTGTGAATTTAAAGGAGTAGTGCATTATTGGAACTGGCCTTATCTAGTAAATTCCAGAATATCTGTATGCCAAAATTCACGCACCCTGGCAAAAAGGTAGAACCTCACGTTGGATTTTTGGGTTGTAGAAAGGTTTGCTGGTGCTTATCTACCTCTAGTTTAACAATATACAAGAAGGGCTTTCCTCACCACTTATATTAAAAATAATAAAAATAAATAAATACTGAAAAAGGTTATATTTACAGATTTTTATTTGGTGCCACATGGGGTAAAAAAGAGTGTCTACTTAATAAATTGATAATAGTATCTAAACTGTTGAGGCTTAATGTTCGGATAGCTTGAAGATTTTCAAATTAGGTAATATGTGATTTTAGCCTATCAAAGCTCAGAAAACTTGCTTTCCTTTGGCTTAATGATGGATGAGAATTATGTTTGGCTAAGATGTACCCATTGGATAACAATTTGATAAATTGCAGCCAATCTCAATTCAATAAAAAATTTTCACCTTGGGGGACCCCTGCCACACCTATAAAAGGGGGTGGTCCCCACAAAGGTTCTTAAATGGTCTGGGCATGGCTGGGGGAGTACCTTCTGATGGATGCTCCATAGTTGCTTTGTGGTCAGAGTAATCTGAATGCTGGCTATTGATATAGTTGCCCATAGAAGATTCGAAATCATGTTACCCAAATTTGTGGGATTTCACTGAGAATCAGCCAAAGTCTTTTGGCTGACTAAATCGTTATTGGCATTGATATCTATTTTCTCATTGTTAAAGACTCATAAATGTCTGACATTTCCTCCATTTGGCTGAGTTATACCCACAACATTCTTATTCTGAATCTTGGGAGGCAAATGTTTGGCACCTCACTCTATGAAGCACCTAAAATCTTAATTCCCAGTCATGGAAATATTCAGGTACTGGTCACCTACCTTATATACAGGCCAATAATGATAAAAAAGAATCAAATAGTGGTCTTCACACATTTTGTTTCATTATGGAACTTTCATCTTTTCATGCCATTGGTCAGTTAAATAAAATAGGATTACCAAAAGACCTGGAATTCATGACAATTTTTGCTGTGTTTAATTGGGATAAATTTGATGAGATTTTAGAGGAACAAAAGGACCACGTCCTTAAAGTATTTAATGAAATCACATGGTGTTCATGAAAGATGATTATGATCCTGGCTTCACTATAGATATAGTTCATAATGTCAGTTTTGAAATCTTAAAGCCAATTAATAAGCATTTAATCTAACATTAGCAGGAAAGTGAGGCCATAGTTGCCAATAAGGTTGCCAAGCTACTCACTCATGGGTTGTTGGTCCCATCATCAAGCCCTTGGGCAAGTCTAATTTTAATTGTAAAAAAGAAAAATGGATCCAACTGGGTTGTATCAATTATTATTGGCTGAAAAAATAACAAAAAGGGACTCATATTCATTTTTCAGATTGATGATGCTCTTAATTGCTTAGGAAGGGCTCAATTATTTCTTATCAATGGATTTCATATCTGGGTAATTTCAAAAAGACCCACCTAAATGAGATCTATAAAAAGGTGGTATCATTACTATAAATGGACTATATCAGCTGATGTGGATGCCCCAGGATCTTTATATACACTGGTGAAGTCCCAAAGAGCAATGGATACCTTTAGACGATTAGAAGTTTTCATGCGTTCTAAAGTACTTAACTAATATCAATGTTTACTTTTGCACTTTACCAGATCACCGTAAACATTTAAAAAAAGTTTTCAAAAAAAAAGCGGCAGCAAACTTGGAGATAAAACCTTGGATATGGCACTTCTTCAAAAAGGAGATCAAATGCTTGGGTTTCATTGTTGACGCTAATGGAGACGCCCTCAAAAACTTAAGTTCAAGGCAATCTAGGCCATGGCCCAACCAAAGAGTACCCACAATGTGCAACTATTTTTGGGAATGGGTGTTTATTATAGCTTCTATTTCTAAACCACTTTAGTTGTTAAAGGATCCTAATAAAGGCTTTGTATGGAATAAGGAATTCATACTCCTTTGACGCTCTTAGGATATAACTGATGATGAAACCAATATTGTGATATCCCAATTTTGATCTCAAATTCATTATCTAACCAATTCATCATTGACAGCATTCAGTTCCATGTTAGTCAGGAGGACAGACTCAGCATTGAACCCAATAGCATATGCAAATCATATCCGATCAATCAGGATTGAAACTACACAATGACATAGAGGGAATGCCTTGTGGTATTATATGCCTGTAAGCAGTTCAGAATATATTTATGGAGTCAAATTTACGGTGGTGAGTGACCATTCCTCGCTGAGATGACTGCATAACTTAAACGATCCTAAAGGGGGTTGGCCTGATGGGCTCTAAAATTGCATGCATTTTATTATGAGATAGTACACTTAGCGGGGACCACACATTAAAATGGCAATAGATTGTCACAGGTGCCAACTGTCCTAGTGTTGCAGAGTGAAGTGGATGCATTGTATAGAAGATGCGTAGTGGAGATATTGAGGACCAGGCACCCAAGATTCAGTAAGCCCTAAACAATGAAATGAAAACATTATTATCAAGAATCAATTATTTAGAAATTTTAGGAAAAATTAAATTGTTTCAACAGCCATCTGAGCGCACTGCAATTATTAACGCAGCTCATAATGTAACTATACATGTGGGCCTACGGAAAACTCTGGAGAAGGTTCAGATTTAGTACTAATATGAACTCTTTAATTTTGTCATTGCAAAATATCTTGGATGTTGTGTTTTTGTCAGTCACACAAGCCCTTTAAGAAAGCCACCACTTTCCAGCTAGTGGAGCCTTGGTTCACGTGGCATACTGTATCCATTGACATATTAAGGCTGTTGACCATACATACAGAGAAGACTTGATATATCATTGTAGCAATTGATCACCTGAATCATTGGGTAGAAACCCGTGCTATAGCTAAAGTAGATGCCAGCAGTACTGCTAAGTTCAAAAATGGAGCAGTTAATTTATCAGCATGGCTGCCCTCAAGTTATTTTAACTGATAACGGCAGCAACTTTACCACACACATCACTACTAGTTAAACAAGTTGATGGTAATACAAGGAGTACTGATGACGCCCCAACATTCAGAGACCAATGATATATAGTTTGAAAGTGTAAATGGTACTCTGGCTGCTACCTTGAAGAAGCTTGTCACTGGGAACCTTTCAGCTGGGTAATGTATTTGAAGGCAGTGACTTTTTCTATTATCAAGTTATCACTCATCGATGGGAAAATCCCCTTTTTGGATTGCTTTATAGGCATTAGGCTAGTTTTCCCCCAATTTTATATTCTACACTTGACCTGAGTCTGGCAATGACGCCTCTACAGCATTTGTAAAACTTGAAAAAGTTCTGACATGGTTACAGTCCCCTATCCATGCCAATACTCTCAAGCAGAAGTGCAAGTCAAAAAGTATGACGATGCATAATGGCCAGCTCTTAAAACTTTTGAAATTGGTGATTGAGTTAACTATTGTGGCACCCATGGCTTCAGATGATGAAGCAAGTTAGATAAGCTATGGATTGGTCCCTTCAAGTTCATTGATAAGTCAGCTTTGGATGCCTACATGATTGTGGACCTCTTCAATAGTTGTTGTCAAAAAATTAACCAGATGAATCCTCCAATGATTGATCATTATTTGGGATGAAATAGGCCAATCCTGGTAAAATGGCTTATTGACTCGATTTTGTTGTTATTAGGTGATTGCGTGGTAAGTTGCTCCCCAAATTGGGTCAATCCAAATCTGTATTCTGCCAAGTTGGAATGTTAGGATTGAGTGGGGCCAAGCATTGGCCCTAAATTAGTATACAGATCACTGGCAACTAGTAGCCACGGATGATACATTTATATTCACTAAGTAATGTTGGCAGAAACTGATGATCCCAAGTTTAAGGTGGCCAAGGTTGTTTCTGGCGCCTCATATATAATAGTTTATTGTTACTGAGTAAGTCAATTCTCTGAAAAATTGACTACGATGAGTCAAAATGTGTTATCAGTGAGAGGCCAAGATATCCTAAGTATCCAAGCGACCAAAGCTTTTTCTGGCACATATTAACTAAGTTGAACCCAGTTTCATTATTTATTTATATAATAATTTATATAGATCGCTAGTGACTAGTAGTCAAGGATAATCCAATTGTTTTAAGTATTAAATGCTGGTAGAAGCTGAAGCTTCAGAGTTTGAGGCAGCCGAGGTTGTTTCTGGAATCTCATATATATAATCAACTATCACTTGAGTAAGGCGATTCCCCAAAAGTCAACCATGAGAGTCAAGTGTTATCAGTAAGAAGCTGAGATCTTCCAAGTTTACCAAGTGGCTGAGGATGTTCCATCGCACAATTACTAAATCAAACCAAAATGTATATTACTTTACATTATCATTTATATGGCTCACCAGCGACTGAATGCTGAGGATGAGCCAAATCTATTATTCAGATAATGGGAAGGATGGGGTGAGAGGTTTGATGCCAGGAAGAGAGTAAGTGCAGCAGAAGAGAGAGTAGTTGGCTAGAAGATCCAGCGATGATCCAATAGGTCATTGATGGGTGCAGTAGCTCTTTTATACATATAATTGCCTGGTTCTTCCCTCTCAATAAACATCTCCCTTTGCCTAAATTCCCTTTTATTATAAGTTAATTTTTATTCGAGTTGGTGGGAGTTTAGGCTGGGGGATCCCTAAATGGTGCAGGTGACACACCAAGGGGTCAGTCAGCGCTGCTGGCTCTGACGCCTAAGGCAAAATAGCAAGGGTCAACCAGTCTTCATACGGATTTGCCTGCCACCCAGAAGAGCCTACTGTCACCGGAAAAGTTATTTTCTGACATCTGTATTGTGAATTGAGTGCATGATGAGTTCTTATGTGCATGCAAATATTGTTCATATGGTGAGATCACCTTGGTAATTTATTAGACCTAATTATAATGATATCCAAATGTCAGTTTAGCTTTTAGGCGTAGCTCAATGCCATAAATTATTTGGTATTGGTTGACAATGCTTCGCTTTGAGGCTCAGTCGTTATTTTCATGGCGAGTGATGCCTCTATTTATTTCCAACATTTTTTTCTGTTCCAACATTTTCACTTTGAGTTTCTGCCACTTCTAGGAAGCGGGGGTTGCACAAAGGGATTTGTATTAGTAGACATTGGAAAGGGATAATCTGGTTAAGTGGAGAATGCGCTGGGTATTAACCCAATTATGTTTTCCTAATATTGTGACAGATTGGGGCCAGCCTGATCTGCACATTGACCTCATGATATTGGTTCAAATTCATGCATGAATTTGGAGGTCGGATTCTGGAAATCAAACCAATCAGGAAGACCACTAGAGATGGAAATCATAGGTAATGATTCAGGAATTTGAGAACGAGGACTGATCTGATGTATAAAATGACCAGTGTCTAAAATCATATGAATTTTCGTTATGTGGGATATGAAACTTCCATGAGCAGCAATTTGTATGTTGCTCAAAAGCCCAATATAGGGCTTTTATAATTTAAACTATCAAAAAATACTTTAAAAATGAGGAAATGGAAACTGTAAATAAAGTTTCATTTTCTAAATAAGAAAACTACAATAAAATTTTAGATTGCTTACTTTAAAATTTAAGTTTATTCTAAAGAAATTTCAGTCAGAATAACTTGAATGATGAGCTCATCAAGTGAGCTAGGCCAGCCATTGGCCTATTAGTGGCACTATCTTGTGGCCAGGCCTTACTGTTTGCTTGCATAATCACTGGAACCTTAGTCCATTAATACGTCACAAATTCTGGAAATGGCGCGCAGGTTAGAGGGTGTTTCTCTGTAGGACTATCAATCAATTGAGCGGTGACATGGCTGGTGCTGCCCAACTAATTTGTCACGTATTGGCACGAACCTGTACATTACATAAAACGAAACTCAAATACATTTCTCTCCATCTTGTGGGGCCCCAGGAAGAAGCGGTGGTTACCAACAGAGAGAAATGGAACTGACATCTCTTGAATGTGGTCATGGTTGGATTTTCGTTGGCATTTTTGTTATGTGAAGTGGGATGACTATGCGGGCAACAACTCAGCAAACCATGTTGGTCCAGGCAAAACCTAAATCACCCACTGGTCAAGTGACGTTATCCATGGAGGCGTTGGATAAACTTCACCAAGTAATTTCACAGATCTGCTTCCAAGCATGGTTGGCACAGGCGACAGAGGGGTATCACCTCTCATGCTCCAACTAGCCTAGGTGGTGGATGCATTACCCCCAGAATTGGCAGGTTGGTTCCAGGAACTTATTGAGGAACAGGAGAGTTTGCCAAATTTCATGAATGAGTGTGTGGAGTTGATTGACCAGGCATCATGTCCAGATGAAGCAAAGTATGAGGCCTGGTCGGCACTATTAACAGTCATCAAGGGTCATAGCTCTTTAGAGGAGTATGCGCGGGTCTTCCATCTTCTGGTAAAGGCAGCTAAGGTTATAGATTCCCAGTCCTCACGAATGTTACTCCAGGGGTTGCAGGAATACTTATTGGCACCCTTGGCAGCAGCAAAGACCCAAGCTATGCTGGGGGAGATATGGCCTTAGCAGTTTAAGTCGAAAAACAGTCATCACTGGCATGGGACTGGCGGGAGGAATCAATGTCACCAGGAAAGGGACAGTCCCCAGTAAGCAGCCATTCCAGTCAAGGGGAGTGGCACTCAGCCTTAAGAAACGTGGGAAATGTTCAAGTGGGAGGGCGTCAAGGGAATATATCAAAATTTGTATCAGCCAATTTACAAGTGAAAGACTCATTCAAAAATAAATTGCCCTCTTCACTTTATTCTCAGCTGTTTATCCCCATAGAGTTGCATACGGATGAGAGAATGGAAAGGGCAATGGAACTGATAGATACTGGGGCAGAAGAGATTTATGTTGAACTGGCATAGGCTGAGCGTTTGAAGCTGAAGTGCAGGAAGGACTGGTGGTGGTATTTGCCAATGCTTCATGGAGGGCGCCATTGTGACACGTATGCCCTTCAGTGAAGGTACAGCAGGCCACATTTGGGTTCTGGATTGGATTTTTTGCGATTGAGAACCTGAACCACCCAGTAGTGTTTGGGATGCGGTGGTGGCATCAGTACAGACCCCAGATAAATGTGCCTTCCAGTATTATAACCTTGTACCCAAGGAGGGGTCCACCAATGAGGTGAAGGCTGTTAGTGGGAAACCAGAAGTTAAGTGAGCCTCAAACCCTGAGGGGCCATGCAGGAAGAGGTCTTACCCGCAGAATACCAAGATTTTGTGGGGGTCTTTGGTCCAAAAAGGGATTCGCCATCTTCCCCCACAGAGCCATTTGCATTCTCTTTCCGGTTTATGTAATGGTCAGAACTTCCCTGTGGATGCCCAGTTTATTCATTGAATGAATGAGCCAAGGCCGCATTAGAGGACCACGTGAGTTCAATGTTGAGCTAAGTTTTGATTGAGCCATTAAAATCAGCTGTGGTATCTCTGGTGTTGCTAGTACCCAAGGCAAGCGGAGAGTTTTGGCCATGCATGGACTACTGGAGGTTAAATGCGGTCATGAAGCAGGATCCTTACCCAGTGCTGCTAATGGAAGATATCTTTCTGATGGTCATGGGATGCAACATTATTACCAAGCTTGATTTGGCAAATTCATTCAACCAGGTACCTGTGAGGCCGGAGCACCAAAGACACATAGCATTTAAGTGCCACCTTAGAATGTTCTAATACCGAGTTATGCCATTTGGGCTACACAATTCCCTGGAGGTATTTCAAAGAATGATCAACCAACTACTCATTCAGCTAATTGCCAGTGTTGTATCGCTTATATGCATGACATCCTGGTGTTATCAAATTCCAAGGAGGATCATGTAGGGGATGTGCGGGAGGTCCTGGAGGCATTGGCTGGGGCAGGATTACAGCTGAAGCCTTTTACATGTGAGTTTAACCAGGAGTCAGTTAAGTTTCCTAGGGAATGTGATATTCAGAAAAGGCCTGGGGGTATGCCCAGATAAGATCCAGGTGGTGCACTCATGGAAGGCTCCAACCAATCAGACAGGTGTAAGAAGTCTTCTGGAGAGGTAAATTTCCTCAGGCGGCTCATCAAGAGTCTATCAAAGCTAGCCTTGCCAATTACGTGACTAACACAGAATGTACCATTCATATGGGGAAGAAAAGGAGCGGGCATTCAACCTGCTGAAGAAGAAGCTCATTTAATCACCAGTCTTTGCCCATCCAGATCCAGGAAAACCTTTCATGGTTGAGACGGATGCCTCAAATTTATACTGTGAGAGCGGTGCTCTTACAGAAGGGGAAGGATGGGTTGGAGCACCCAGTGTGTTATTTGGCTGAAAAATGATTCCATCATAAATGAATTACCCAGTATATAACAAGGAGCTACTGGTAGTGGTTGCGGAACTGAAGGAGTGGCAGCATCACTTGTTGTACTCCCGTCATCCTTTCATAGTATGTACAGACCATTGGGTACTGGAATATTACTGAGAGCTCAGGAAAATGATTCAGCGCCAAGCCCGTTGGCATGTGGAGCTGGCTCAGTATGATTTTGAGTGGAATACTGTACAGGAGCTGTTAACACCATAGCAGATTAGTTGAGCCAGGATGTGGGGCTAGCGTATGAGAAGGCTGAGTTGGAGAAGTATAACACATTCAACCATGTTATGGGAAGACCAATTTGCTATGATGGTGAGTGAGGATGATGAACTGGAAGGGGAGATCCAAAGAAAAGGAGGACACTATCTGGGCAACGGTTATGGGCAGAAATGGCAGAGGACCAACAGCACAGCCGTCATCATACATATAAAAAGAAAAATGGAATTATATGTCACAGCTCGCAGAGATGGGTTCCAAACCCATCACTGCAGTGGGAAGTGCTGTAGGCATCGAATGACCACCTGCTGGCGGGACATCATGTGGTTGCTAAGATGATTGATTTGGTGCAACAGAATTATTCATTGGCCAGACTGTGAAAGGATATCAAAAAATATGTGGCAGAGTGCTTGGCTTGCACACATTTGAAGCCCTCACAAAAGCAGCCCACAGGTAAATTAGTCCCAATCCAAATTCTGAGTCATCTGTGGGATTCAGTTAGCATTATTTCATTACAGGGTTACCTAAGATCCAGGGGAAGGATGCAATAATGGTTGTTGTCAATTGGTTAACAAAATACGCTTAGTTTTTCCCATATACCTCAAAATTCTCAGCCAAGGACACTGCAAGGGTTTTTATTAATGATATATTAGCCCATAATGGCTTACCAGCAGAGATCATTTTATATTGTGGTCCCCAATTTTTATTAAAATTTTGGTCAAGTCTGCTCATTAATTTGAAGATTCGCCCATGTAGGGATTCTGCATACCATCCCCCAGTCCAATGGGCAAATAGAGAGGGTAAATTAGATATTAGAGCAATACCTCTGATGCTATATCTCAGATTGGCAGGATGATTGGGTTACCTGAATTAGACTTTCTCAGTTCACTTACAATAATCACCTACAATCATCGACAGGATTGTCACCATTTTTTGCTAATCATGGATCCAATACAGCGTTGGATGGGAGATCAAACGGTGTAGCATGTCAGGGGCGGATGGATTATCCCAAAGAATGACTGAAATTGGAAGAAATTTGCGAAACAACATGGAGTGCACCACAGCACGGCAAAAACAGTATGCAGATTGACATAGAGTGCCAGACCCATAGTTTGCTCCAGGGGATTGGGTACTGGTGGCAGCAAATAATTATGTGGTACTGGTGAAGAGCTGGAAACTCGGGCCAAATTTCTTAGGCCCATATAGGGTGATCCAGGTTGTTAACAAGGTGGCATCTAAATTGGACCTCCTGGAAGGGTCAAGGGCCCACCCAGTTATTCATGATTCACAACTTCAAGGATTCAAGGGGTGGGGACCAGAGCGGCATGGTCCACTGAACCCATAGGAAAAGAACAACCATAAATATGAGGCTGAGCAAAACCTGAGGGAGTGTTGGGTCTGGGGTCACCAGCAATTTCTGGTAGAATGGAAGGGAATTCGGTGGAGAAAGCAACCTGGAAAACACCTGAGGAGTGTGCATGCTTCCCAAGAAGATCCAAGAGTTTCTGGATTTACAAGGAGGTGATGTGATGGATCAGGGCCAGCCTGATTCACATATTATCCTGGTGAATATTGGTCTAAATTCTCACACAAATTAGGAGGTCAGATTTGGGAAGTTGGACCAACCAGGAAAACCACTAGAGTCGGAAATCATAGGTAAGGATTTGGGGATTTGAGAATAAGGACTGATCTAGCATATTGAATTACCGGTGTCTTGAATTCTCTGAATTTTTGTTATGTGGGACACAAAACTTCCACAAGCAGCAATTTGGATGTTGCTTGAAATCCTAATCTAGGGATTTAATAATATAAACTATCAAAAATGCTTTAAAAATGAGGAAACAGCAACTGTAGATACAGTTTGTTTTCTCAATAATAAAACTATAACAAACTCATATTGCTTGCTGTCACAAATTTGTATTACTGGATGACAAGCTACAATTATGACCAACAGATCATTGGAGGAATTCCACTAAAATTCAATGGGGAATCTGCCGAGGATGTTTTAGAACTACAAGTCTTAAATGTCTTAGGATGAGGCAATATTGCGTTATAATGGGTTGTTATCAGATCGCCTACAAAATAGGGCGATAAGGCAATATCTACATTTGACAAAGATAATTTAGATTGCCTCGAATCATGGTGATAAAGAGTTGAAGAGCAACAAGATGAAACCAATGAGAATATAGCAGAACAAATAAACTAGGCAAAAGGGTCAGTACCAACTGAAATCACTGAGATATTGGTGAGATGAGAGATTGAGGAGGAGAGAGGTTTTTAGAGTTAATAAGAAAGGAAGTAAGAGGGAGTGGACTAGAAGAGATCCGCCAAGATTAATAGATTAAAATAAAGAAGAGGTGTTGGGGAGGTATCTCCCTTTTTATTTTAGGTGATTGTTTATGAGTGTTCTGAGGAACTGACAATCTTCATATCATCCACTCTATTTGCTCAGTGGGTGTAGCTCTGTGCAAAAAACCCTTCTGTGGATATATAGGCTATCGCCAAATTTACAACAGTTGTGCTCACTACAGGGGGACCGTTGATCAATTACAATATGATGAAAACTCAGTTGCCAGCTACGTTGCATCCAGGTTGCTTTGGTAAGGAATCTGCATGACATGCTGGGCCTGTTGCATATGAGGAGTTATACTTTCATTGGATGCTGTGCTCAAAAGACAAGATGAGCTGATCCAGTAGGTTTGCAGTAATAAGCTGCCACCATTTGATCGTGAAGGAAATATTCATGGGTTCTTTAGATGATTTGAGTTTGTGATGGAAGGAACCTCAGATTGGTGGAGGGCAAAACAGTTGATCTCCACTTTGGATGTTGGGAGTGCTTATCAAGTCATCTGTTACCTTTCAAGCAGTTCCGTTACATACCAAGAAGTCAAGGAGATGGTGCTGCAGTTGTTTGGCAGAACTTAAAAGATGTTATAGTAGAAAGCTGAGTTCTTGATCATCAGGTTTCAGCCAAATGTGACCTCCATTTTATTTGCTAAACGATTTACAGCAGAAGCTCACATGTTGATTGGGGCAAAGATTTTATCTGAGGTCGATGTGTGCATTACAATATCCTCTGCAGTGAAGCCATCCCCAAGTTTTACAATGACATGGCCCCGTTGTTGGAGGACAATGAACCTCTTCTTAAACTTGTTCAATTTGTACATCGCTTAGCTGTAACTTCCCTCCACCCAATATCAAGCAGACTCATACTGTCGCCATTGTCAACCCTAATCATGTGGGGGAATCAACCAGTCAGTGCAGGTTCTGCCAGGTTATCCACCGCAGTTCAACGCCCACTCAATAACTGCTGATTGACACCTGGTCAACTACCGCTTCAGCCCTAAATATGCTTATTGGCAGCAGGCGTCCTACCAACGTGGGTCTGTTTACACAGATCATCTTCTGGTCAACCTTCCATGTGGGCCAACTTATATTAAGCACAAACGCAGGCCCTATGGGGTAAGTTATTTTAATTGCGGCCGCCCTGGGCACATGGGACAATGGTGCCCTAATTGACGGATCCCTTACATACAGCAGGATCAATGTTATCAGGGAAAGGTCAGAGCGGAGTAGAGATGGGACTCTCTACCTCCGCTATCTCAAATTCAAATGTCCCACCTGAATCTACTGTATTAATTGCAGCAGAAGCCTTTCAGTATGACAATACATTCTTCTACTAACAGCCGGTTTGGGGAGTAAAAATTTGACTCAAATACAAGCCAAAGAAATGGAAGACAAAGAGTCTCCCAGAGCAACCAAAGCCTTACATTTGTCAGATGTTTGACCAAAGTCCGTCAGACCAGCTGGAACCATTTTCAGATGCGTTGTTCCTCAGAGGAGTAAAGGTTGCTCATCCAGTGGACGCTATTGTAACAGGGTACCCTAAAGTCAGTGCGGGTATTATAAATTTCCTGGGAAAATGTGAACCACTTAATGTACACGTGGTAAATAACTGACATTCATCTTACACAGAGTGCACTTACTGTGACATTGTGGTAGTCAAAGCCTGAGTATGAGCTATAATTGATATGGGCGCTCCCACTAACATTGTCTCCACTAAGTTGGTGACGAAGCTGACTTCAAAACCTGATATAAACCACCGGATGGTGTATGTTATCACTGGAGCAGAAACCATGATCTCTGAGGGAGAGTACAGCACACTTCCCTTGAGCTTTGGATCCATTGTTGTTGTGGCTCCGGTGGTAGTATTACCAAATAGCAACTATGATCTGTTGATTGGGACTACCTTTATGCGACGCTATGGGCAGTTGTTGACATGATAAAAGAGACCTTCGCAATTTTGGGACTGTGGATCCTAATTTACTTTACCTTTAGTAGAGTGCTGAAGGGCTTAGTGCATATGGGACAGATCAACCTTGCCTAAAATGATGAGGTGATTCCAGTGCGCTATCATCAGTTAAAAGGGAAGACTTGGGCCCTTCCCTATCATATATATGAATACCAAGGGCTACCGCTTAGAGCTGCTGGGCCGTCTACATTCTCTCCAGATACCAAGTAATAATAAACACTGAGTTAGAGGTGGAAGTGCATGCTGGGCTCTATGGGGAGATCATTAGCCCTTATCAGCAATCGTGTCTTGAGCCCCATGCGGCTCCAGGCATCATACTTCTGGGCCATGGGGAGATCAAGGTATTGGTAGCAAATCTTCAGAATGTACCAAATTTGAATCCTCCGGCATCAGATTATAGAGTATTTACATTTGAATCCAGTTTGTAAGGTCAACCAGGTTCACAAGTTCGGGTCTCTGGATGAATTTGGTCTGCCCATCAACCGCACCTCAGTGTAATGGTGGTTTTACCACAGGAGAATATAATAGGGTTATTAGAAGACCAGAAGGATCAGGTGGAAGCTTTATTTCAAAAATACAAGGAGATTTTTGCTGTTGACAATCATGATTTAGGGTACACTTGGGGGTTGTTCATCAGCTGGACACTGAGGATCATCCCTCAGAAGGTCTCACCCAATTTGCTGATCAAGGGCAGCTGAAGGAGTCATTACTGATGAGATTGACAAGATGCTAGAGCAGGGAATGATTAAGAAATCTAAGAGTCCGTGAGCTTCACCTGTTCTGATTTTAAAAAGAAAGATGGCACTAACTGTGTATTAATTGACTACCAGAAGCTCAATAGTATCACCAAAAAATACTCATACCCTCTGCCACAGATTGATGATGACTGGATTGGTTATATGGAGCTTGTTATTTCTCAGCAATGGATTTGATATCCAGATATTAGAAAAATTGATTTGCCCACAGCAGAACAAGAAAAATGCGCCTTAATCACATCCAGAGGCTTTTCCAACCAACTCATATGCCGCAAGGGATATTTAATGCCCCAGTTACGTTCCAACGAGAAATGGACACCATTATGGGTGATCTGAAGCTGTCATGTGTACTTGTGTACATTGATGATATTAATATCTTCTCTCACACATTCACTGAGCACCTCACCCATTTGGAAGAGGTATTTCTCCAACTGGCTGAGGACAATATTATGATCAAGCCCTGGAAATGCCAAAACTTTAAGGATCAGCTGGAGTACCTTGGTTTTAAGGTGGATGCGACTGGGCTGAGACACCAACCAGCCAAGGTGGAGGCTATCCAGAAGATGACTAAGCCAGCTAGTAAGAGGGACATTCAGGTGTTTTGGGGATGGTGGGTTATTACCAATGCTTCATACCCAATTTCATTTTCATTGGAGGTCCTCTGTTTGAGATACTAGAGAGGGATGCCATGTTTGAATGGATGGAATGGTGCCAATGTGCCTTTGATTCACTTTGAATGGTGCTAATTAGTGCAGCCGTGTTGCGCTACCCTAATTTTGATAAAGAATTTATTGTGAATATGGATGTGTCACTTTCCGCTGTTGGGGAAGTCCTGTCTTAGAAGGATGATGAGGGGGAGGAGCACCTCATGGCGTACTGCAGTCATAGCTTTAATTGCCATGAACTAAATTATACTGTAACCAAGTGGGAGTGCTTAGTGGTGATTTATGCATATAAGCAGTTTCAAGTTTACTTTCATGGGAGTGAAGTTTAAGGTCTTAATGAATCATACATCGTTGCACTGGTTTCAGAATCTTAGAGAGCCGGAGGGGTGGCTAGCCCAATAGGCTCTTAATCTGCAGGCTTACAGCCTCAAACTTCTCCGCCGACCTGAAGCAAAACAACAAAATTCTGATTTCTTATCAAGATTGCCAACAAGTGCAGTTACGGAAGATTTAAGCAATATAATATATGACAAACTGCTCAGCATAAAGCACGATGATGAACCGCCCCAAGCTATAAATTTACTAGATGGAATCAGGACCAATATATTTCAGAAAAACGGGGAATGTATAAGTGTATAGGGGACACTACCGTGAATATCCCCAGACCTTCCACCAGACCAAATATTATCATGAGCGCACACTGAGCAGTTGTCCATGGTGGAGTCCAAAAAACTCTTTAATTGTTAAGGCTGCTTTATTATTGGGAAAGCATGCAATTTGACGAGCTTGAGACCTTATCCTGCTGCCATCAATGCCAGGTGGAGAATCTGTTCTGTCAGAAGACTTCATACCAGTTAGTAAAACCTCACTTTGCTTGGCATACAGTTTTTATCAATGTTTTGGGACCTCTGCTAACTGGAGCTAACTGGTCTAAGTATATCCTGGTGACAATTGACCACTTGATTAGGTGGGTTGAGGCGCAGGCCATTCAGTACCTTGGGGATGTTACTGTCACAGCTAGTGACATATTTCATGGAATTAACCACCCTTCTAAAGCCAAGTCCAACAAGCCCTTGGGGCAGAGACCAGAAACCCTAAGGGTCACCAATGACCTATATAAGGTCATTGACAAAAAATGGGATTTGGCTTTTCCATCCAGGGATGAGGAAAACGGCTTATTTAAGGCAAAAGCCCAGGTGGGAATCGAACTTAAGACCCAGAAAAAGCAAGATATGAGGTTACAAAATCTGGCCAAATTTGAAAATTTTTGATTTTGTTGAATAACGACATATTTGTATCTCATATCAGATTCCAATAACCACTGGAATATTCATGGAGCAATCCCCTATAAATCAAGTCCCAAGATGAGAAAGACTTTGCTTTTCTTAGATATTCTGATCACCTCAATAAAGTCTAGAAATTTTGGGCCAGTTTTCTGTATATTTTTTTAACAAAAAATGTACCTCTCCAAAGATCTGTGATAGCTGGAGTTCTTTTTCCACTCTGGTTTGCACCCCCTGCTACACGTGAGCCATCCACCTACTCCACCACCTATTCTGCCAGCTCCGTCTCCTCATATTTCTATGGACTTAGCCTTGGATTTTACGCCACCCTTCCCAGCTCTCAGGGCCTCTTGTCACTGATGGTTGTGGCCAGTTTGGTGTGCGTTTTGCTCCAAAAATTTATGTGGAAATACATTACTGACCGTTTAGGACGTCTCTTCATTTTTTGGGACACTTGGCTTTGTTGTATCACCTTTGGCCTGTGTCTTTCCCTCTCGAGACCTTCTGTGCTCCAGTTTCCCTGACATTATCTGAGAAAAGCCTGAATTTTTTGTAGGTTTCTTCTACTGTTGGGTGGCTAGAGTTAGCCCAATCCTCTCAGAGTTGTCACCCGTTGAAGCGGTCCACTGGGCTGGTGCTTTTTTATCCCTTCTGGCCTTGTTTGCTACCTGCCTCAAAGAGTGCGCTGAGGGTGATGCGTGGCTCCCCTCACTTAAGACGCTCATAAAGTATGCAGTATCTGCCACTACCGGTCTCCCTCTCCACTTTTCATGGGATTCCAAATTTAAAAAATGAGATCTTCAACACGTTGTACAGCCCTAGGGCCCACTAGAAGTCTCAAGGCAAGGACTTAGCCGTCGTCCTCCTCCTCCAGCTTCTGCTTTATGAAATTTCAGAGGGAGTTCACCAATGGTTACTCTCCACGGGTGAGAATAATAGATCACTCTGGAATCTCTCCCAGCATTGGAAACCTTTGTCAAGCCCTGCGAGTATCCCCCTGCTACCTTTGAGGACTATAACTCCTTTGTACACTTTTCCCAAGGAGACCTTACTACATATCAATACTTGCGCCTGTTTCAAGAGCGAGCATCAAGGTGGAGTCTCTTGGACAGTTTAAAATGGCCCTTCTCCACAAGTCCCTAGATAATACTGGTGCTTCCATTGGAATATGGATAACCTGTCATGGAAGCGGCTGATAAGAATTAGACTGGGCTCCCAGTCAGGGTGTGTGAGCACCCAGTGGAGAGCCCAGAATGCCAAGGGCACAGCAGTCCGTGCGACTAGAAGAAGGGGAGATCTATTGGAGATGTGAGGAAAGTAAATGTTCATAAACTTACTGAAGGCCCCCAAGGCAAACCAGATGGTTGCAATGGGGGCAACTGTGAGTCTTTTGGGGGCAACCCCCAAGGGTGGGAGAGGTGGGGAGGATGATGACTCCTCCAGGGTTTGTAGTTGCTGGCCTTCAGTTACAGGTAGGTGAGCCTGTGCGCCAGAGAGGGGCGGCACAGGGCCCACCGTGCGGGCAGGGGTGCTATCAGAGGGGAAAATGGACCTTCAATAATCGTTAGGGCTGAACCCTCCTTGGGCAGGGTGCTCCAGAGCCCTTAGGTGAGTGGGGCTAGCAGCAGATGAGCCAGGTGTGGGGGCCGAGATCGCGGGCATTGGGGTGGGGGCGCCCTGAGGCTGCTCCAATAGGGGAGCGGTCTCAGAAATCCCAGCGGTGAAGTGAACTGATGGGTTCATGTTAGATGGGTATGTAAAAATGGTTGGAGAATTGACTCTGTCATTGAGAATGAGGTGGTTTACAGCAGATATGATACATTGCCATGTGGCAGGGTCAAGTGACCAGATGACCCATTTGGCAATCATCAGGATGATTATTTGGGTGGCGTAGCGCTTTGCCATATTGATTGGCAGAATTTAGAAAAACAAACAGGTGGAGTCCGTGACAAGGCATCTGGGGTACTCGGGCTTTATTTTAGTGCAAAGTGTGGGAAGGATAGAGAATGAACCAACAACTGCCCCTAGGCAAGGCAATTGCCTTAAGTATTGGGAGAATCACATAGTGGGGATGCTGAGGGATTGGGTGATCAGGGATCAGTGTAGGGATTTGGTTGGCTGATGGGTGGGGGTGGGGGGTGGAGGGATGCCCAAAATTTTGGAAAAAATAAAAAAAACTTTTGCAGATTTTTCCAAATTTTTGGGGCCAGACCAGGTCAGTGGTACCAATCTGGGCCTTGACCATTCGAAGCGGGTTGTTCACATGGTTCAGATTTCTCAGATTTGTCCCAGGGGGCTGTGGCCCTGGTGCTCAGTCATCTGCAACCTGGTCTGAACTCTCGATCTGATTGTTTATGTGATCTGAACTTCCCAGATCCATCCCGGGGGGTAGGGCAACTGGTCTGAGTCGCTTGTAACCTGGTTTGAAATCCAAATTGAGTTCCAATCTGATTATTGGACCCAGCCAGTCTGGACCAGCTCCAGCAGCCTGGAATTTGCAGACTGGGCTCCAATACTAGCACTGGCTGTTTCCTCAAAATTTTGGTATGTTTTCCTTGGTGAGTGAGGGGTCCCAGGGGCCCGCCCATGGCCCCTGGCCTACATAATCTCCTGGCAGGTCCCCTCTATTAACCTTACCAGGGTTGAAGAGGGGGAAGGAGATCTGGTTATCTTTAGGAGGAAGTGCAGTCACCCAACGCTTATCAACCACGTGCGCCAGGGCGCTCAACTGCAACAGGGTGTCCACTTGGACCCTTGGGCCCCTTTTTGTCCGAAATGGATGCTGCTCCCTATCCAGTTGTAAGGCTGGTCCCCAGGACTTACATAACCCACCCCCCTCCTTATCTTGGACATGCTCCATCCTTTCATCCCTGTTGTCTATCAGCCTCTGTGCCACCAAGACTAATTGTACCACTGCACTCAAGATCCTAGAACTTAATGACTCCATCACTGTGGGGCACTAACTTGTTTCCAGTCCGGTGGTGACATATCCAGCTGAGACACTGGCCGTTATGGACACTTCCAACCTGATTCTAGAAGGCCCTACTTCTGTACTCTCCTAGTACCACTTGGAACCAGCAGTGAGCTCACTGAAAGGTGAGACTAAACCCTCCATCATAAGTGGGGGTCCCCTCACCACAGGCCCTGCACTGCCATGCTCCACGGAGTACCCCTCACTTTTGTCCTCAAAAGTAGATGGGGCTAGTAAGTCTAACCCACTGATTCAGAGCATTCACTTCCTCCATGGTATGGACCTTCTGTTGCCGTTTTGGAACCTATGCCTTCTACCCCAACCTGTCATCCCAGTTGGCCCAGTTGAACAACTCTTTCCTATCTCTCCAGAGTCATCTCTTGTGGTGGACTCCATCCAGAAACGAATGGAGATCCATGAGAGGATGATTGAAGAAGTGAAAGCCATGGCTGACCCCACCAAAAGCTTGGCTATTCTGACTGGTGTAGTCTCATATGATAAAGACCTTCCTCCCACCAAACATAGAGCATTAAGATACCCCACACCATTTAAGTCCCGTGGACAACTTTAAGACACTGTGAAATCATATGAAAAACTTTTTAGGGGATACTCCACATTATACGCCGCCCTCTGGGCTTGGAGCCATTCTGTCATCCCTTGGCTCTGAGGAAAAAAACCCCTCTTCTTACTTCTTGTTCATGGCTACTTTTTCTTCTTCAGGGAAGAGCTTTCAAGAACTCTCTTTGGTGGACACTGGTGCAACTGAAAACTTCATCCGCCAAGAGTTGGCTTAGGCCCTGAAGCTACCCCTGGGAGTTGGTCATCTTGTGAAGGGTGGTGCATCTCAAACCATTCCAAGTTACCGTGTGTTAACACCTGTCCCTTTCATTGCAGGTGATGGTTACTTTGTTGAGAGCTTCACCTCGATAAAGAACACCCTATACCTTGTTATTTTAGGAATTGGCTGGTGGCGCCGATTTGACATTACCACTAACCTCCTAGACTCTACCATGCATGAACAAAACCTGGTGGAGTCAAAGTTACCATCCCTTGCTTAGATGAGAGCGCCACGGTTCTCCCCAGAAGGTAGGGCCCCTCTCTTAAGGTGGTCCTAGCTTCTATTCAACCTACTGATGCCCTGACCCCAACAATTACTCTGCCATAATGCATCCGTGGATATGCTGATCTGTTTTATCCCACAAAGGCCCTCCCACTCCCCGAGCACACCAAGTTTGACTTTGAGTTTAAGTTAACTGTGGATCTCGTCAAGATATCCTCCCCAATTTACCCCTTGTCCCTGAGGAAGGAGGCTGCCTTGGACGCTTGGGTAGACGACATGCTCTCTAAGGGTCAAATCGTTAAGAAATCCTCACCTGTGTGCTCCCCCTCCTGTTTGTAGAGAAGTCTGATGGCTCACTTCATCCCTGTGTTGATTATGGAAATCTGAACAACGTAACAGTGCCTGACCCCCATCCGCTCCCTCTGGAGCAACAGATTGCCAGCTACATGGAGAAGGCTAGGGTGTTCAGCAAGATTGACTGTCTCAACGCTTTCAACCAGATCCGCATTAAAGAAGGCCAGGTTTGGTTGACCGTTTTTTGCACTCGGAAAGATATCTATCATTTCAGGGTTATGCCTTTTGGTTTGAAGAATGCTCCCTCCTGCTTTCAGAGGCTCATTGATGCTGTCTTGGGAGACCTTATGGGTGTTTGCGCAATTGCATACATGGACGACATACTGGTCTTTTCCACAGATGCAGAATCTCATGTTCGCCACCTTGTGTCTGTCATGGAGAGACTTTCACAGGCAAACCTTACAATTAATCTAGCAAGTGTGAGTTCTTCCAACCCAAGGTCGAGTTCTTAGGAAATATTATCTGATCCTATAGCCACATGATTGCCCAGATAAGGAAGCAGCTATCCACGATTGGGTTACCTCCTCATCTCTCACAGAGTTACGCAGCTTCCTTGGGACATGTAACTCCTTCAAGAAATTCACTCCCCAGCTCTCAGAAGTTGCCGCCTCTCTCTACACGGCTTCAGGGAAGAAGATTTTTAGTTGGACCAATGAATGCAACGCTGCATTCCACGCCGTCAATTTATATTATTGTCAAGCCCAGTGTTGGTACATGTAGACCCAGCCGCCCCTTTATTGTCGCCACTGATGCTTCCAACTTTGTGGTGAGAGCTGCTTTGCTACAAGAGGGGGAGGATGGAGTGAAACGGCCTGTTGCTTACTTTTCTAGGAGAATGACTCTGGAGTAGCTCAACTATGCAACATATGATAAGTAACTCCTTGCAGTTGTTGAGGCAGTACAACACTGGCGCCACCATTTTCATGCGTCTAAGTGGCCATTTACTGTCCGTACTGACCACAAGGCATTGATGTACTACCGCGCCCCCCAGAAGCTATCCCCTCGCCAGTCCTGGTGGTTAGAAATCCTGTCAGTGTTTGACTTTAAATTTGACTTCATTAAGGGCACCCATAACATGTTACCTGATGCTCTATCCCGGAACCCTGCCCTAGCACCTGAACCAGCACTAGTTGACGCCCACAATAACCAGATGTTGATTAAGCCAGAACAGGTAAAGGAGAGCCCACTGTCCAACCCCCTGCTCTGCTTATGATATAACCTTTGGAAGGTGACGCTGACACCCCTTCCCGTGTTAGGTTGTCCCAACCTCTGTCATCTGACTATGATAATATTAAGTATTCCTGCCATAGAAATGGCGAATCCCTAGACAAAGGCTACCAGTTGATGGATGGGTTCATCCTCCATCAAGGCAAGTGGTGGGAACCTCCTGGACTCCTGCGTGAGGAAGTGATCCGTGAAGCTCATGAACCTCCAACTGCTAGCAGCCCTGGCAAGGAAAAGACGCTTGAGTTGGTCCCCTGCTCCTACAGTTGTAAAAGTATTGCCGCTGATGTGGCAAAATTCACAAAGTCCTGCTTGAAGTACAACTGGTCAAAGACAAGCCGCCTGAAAAGTGCTGGATTGCTTGTTCCCCTCCAAGCTGCTGAGGGCCCTTGGACATCAGTGTCTGTCGATTTTAATGTGGAACTTCCCTTGTCCCAGGGATATGATTCAGTAATGGTTGTGGTGGACCGTTTCACAAAGATGGCCCACTTCATCCCCTGCAACACCACCATTACTTCAGTTGAGATAGCCTGCCTCTTTGTAGATCATATCTTTTGCTTACATGGTCTCCCAAAGGAGATTATCAGTGATTGGGGCCCACAATTCACTGCTCAGTTCTGGGAAGCCCTGCTTTCCATCCTCAGCATCCGCCCCTGCCACTCCACAGCCTTCCACCCCCAATCAGATGATCAGAAGGAGAGGGTGAACCAAGGTTTGGAGCATTCTTACGTAGTTATTCCAATGCTGAACAGAACAATTGGTCCTCTCACCTCCCACTGGCGCAATTCGCTTATAATAACCTTACCCATGCCTCTACAGGCATTTCCCCCTTCTTTGCAAACTATGGTTACAACCCCAGTTTTAACCTAAGTCCACAGATTGAGTCCATCGTCATTGCTGCCAATGAGCGCACTAAAGAGCTCAGGGACATACATCAGGCATTGAAGGACCATCTCGTTGATGGTATGAGGATCTACAAAGCATATGCTGATTGAAAGCGCCGTGAAGGACCTGAGTATAAGCCTGGTGATTTGGTCATGGTCAACGCCAAGGATCTTCACCTGAAGCAACCCTGCAGCAAGTTAGGTCCCAAGTGTGTTGGACCCTTTAAGATCCTCAAGAAAGTTGGCACATCAGCTTACCAGGTTGACTTACCCCCCTCAATCAAAGTGTTCAGCACCTACATGAATGCCTCCTGACCCCCTTTAATGGTCCCATGCCACCTCACCCAAATCCCGTGATAGTGGATGGTGAACCCCAATATGAGATTGATGCCATTCTTGCTTCTCGCCTATCTCAGCGCCGCCTGCAATACTTTTGTCCTGGAAAGGATATGATGAGACAGAGAACAGCTGGGTATCTTATAAGTACATGACCAATGCTCAGGACCTAATCAATTATTTTCACTCTAGATTCCCAGATGTCGCAGGACCTGCCACCCAAGCCTATTTAGCTGCCATGAAGTTGCCCACTCCCCACAGGAACTTTTCCTTGGCCAATGTCCCCTCAGGTGGTGTAGAACCCCGTCTAAGAGCGGAGGGTGATGGCACAGCTAGTGACATATTTCCTGAAATTAACCGCCCTTCTAAAGCCAAGTCCAACAATCCCTTGGGGCAGAGACCAGAACCCCTAAGGGTCACCAATGACCTATCTAAGGTCATTGACAAAAAATGGGTTTTGGCTTTGCCAGCCAGGGCTGAGGAAAACGGCTTATATAAGGCAAAAGCCCAGGCGGGAATTGAACTCAAGGCCCAGAAATCACAAGATAGGAGGTTATGAAATCTGGCCAAATTTGAGAAAAAATATTTTGTTGAAAAATGACGAATTTTTAGCTCATATCAGATTTCAATAACCACTGAAATCTTCATAGAGCAACCCCCTATAAATTAAGTCCCAAGATGAGAAAGGCTTTGCTTTTCTTAGATATTCTGATCACCTCAATAAAGTCTAGAAATTTTGGGCCAGTTTCCTGTATATTTTTTTCAACAAAAAATATACTCTCCAAAGATCTGTGATGGCTGGAGTTCGTTTTCCACTTTGGTTTGCACCCCCTGCTACACGTGAGCCCTCCACCTACTCCACCACCTATTCTGCCAGCTCCGTCTCCTCATATTTCTCTGGACTTAGTCTTGGATTTTACGCCACCCTTCCCAGCTCTCAGGGCCTCTTGTCACTGATGGTTGTGGCCAGTTTGGTGTGCGTTTTGCTCCAAAAATTTATGTGGAAACACAATACTGACCTTTTAGGACGTCTCTTCATTTTGTTGGGTCACTTGGCCTTGTTGTATCATCTTTGGTCTGTCTTTCCCTCCAGAGACCTTCTGAGCTCCAGTTTCCCAGACAGTTACTGTGGCTAAGTTTGTAATGGAATGCATCATTTAGCATCATGGCTACCCACAGTTTATCCTTAGCGACAATGGCAGTAATTTTACCTATCACACACTCCCCAAGCTCAACGAAATGATGGCCATCTGCGGGGTTCTTACAACCCTGTATCACCCTGAGTCCAATGGAATGGTTGAATGGGTTAATGGGACCCTGGTAGCATACTACGGAAGTTGGCTACAGGTAGGCCCTCCAGTTGGAGTACCCTCCTTTCTACTGCAATGTTTGCCTACAATATTAGCTACCATTCTGCCAAGGGGAAAATCCCCTTCTAATTGTTTTATGGAAGGTACCCCACTCTGCCTGCTTTTTCTATATGCCTGTGTAGAGGACACTGGCGGAAAGGATCTGCAACTCTATTTGATCAATCTAATAAATACGCTGATTAAATTACAAACCAAAGCATACTTGTTCAACTTAGCAAAGAAAATCAAAAACCAGGATGCCAATCAGGTAAAGCAAAGCAGCCTAGCACAGTTCAAAGATGGAGATATGGTGCTATCCCACGATCAGCACAGGTTTGGGTGGAAGCGCAATCTTGCAAATAATTGAATTGGGCCATTTGAGATAATAGAAAAAATGGGTGTTGCCACTTATACTATCAAGGACCCCACGAGCATTCAGATTATAAAATGAGTACATGCGAAATTTCTTTGGCCATATAAGCAGCAATAGAGCCTCTCCAAAAAAATGAAATAAACAAAAAATGATTATTCAAAACTATCTCATGTGAGTTATAACTACGTTTATTTGAGGTTGCTACTGGAGGTCTTTTGCTTCACTGACTTCATCTTTCCACCTTTTTTGGTTTCTTGCAGTGTTCCTTTTGTTTTGACTGATGGGATCTTTGTTTCTTCTTTCACCTCTTTGAGTGTGCCGTGGATTCTATGGATCCTTCTCAGGTTGGGGGTGGAGGTGAAGGCTGCTGTGGTGAGAGTGAGGGGGTCGACGTCCACTCAGGGGCCACTGCACTAGTCTGAGGAGGGGAGGCTGGTGTGGCGGAACTGGAAGAGGAGGATGGACTGGGGTTTCATGGCAAAAGGTAAGGTGGTGAGATCTCAGCTGGTTGATTGAGTCAAAACCATTCTTGCCCCACTAGGAGCAAAGCCCTCAACCACATGTGTTGATGGTCCTGGGAGATCAATGAGTAATCAAGCAGAGGGGGTCAGAGTTGTAAGGGCTGGTGAGTAAGCAGGTTAGTCCCAGCTCAAGGGGAAAAGGCTGCACCCAGCGCCAGGAAATCTGCAAGGAAGTACTCCATGCTCAGATATGCCATTGGAAAAGGAGCAGCTGCGGTGTATGCTGCTCACTGGGGCCACTCAAGGGATGCCAGTGCAGCACTATCCCTAATCCTAAAGCAGTTGCAGGATGAAAAATTAGGTTACCTAAAAGCACCATGATGGTAAGGTACTGGGATGGATCGTTAGTGATGAGGGTGGTTGTTAAAATCTTGGGCTTTGTTGCTCACTTTTAGCCCTGGATTTCAACTGCACAGATTCGTGGATCCTGGCATTGATTATTTGAATGAGACTGTTAGACTGGGGTAATTATAGTATGAAGACCTTTATTATAGTTGATTGCCCAAAAGCCACGTTGAGAGTAAAGTCCAACGCTAAACTGGTGCTTCTTCCTCTTAAAGATACTTTGATGCTATTAGGGAACACTTTCCCTATTCCCTTGTTGCAGAGCCAAGTGGAGATTTTGATATTGCTAGTCCTAAGGATATCTGTCCTTGCACTCTTCTATTAAGAGTAATTTTTAAAACAACAATGTTTTAACAAATAAGCTAATATCAGTTTAAATCTAATTTTATTAGGGAATTATTTGCGGTTTTTATAGTTAGAATTGGCACACAACTTTTTAGCTGTCCAATGAGAATATTTGTGCTCCTATACTGTTTTTGCCCTTAGAGTTAGGCGCCAAATCTCATTGGGTATCGTTGCCATGGGTTTTTTAGGCACCGTAATCCTTGGGTGTTTGGCGGACCAAACAATTGGTATTAGGTAACAAAACCAATTGTTTTGGCTGATGACAAATCCACTCTTCCTCCAGAGTTCAAATGCTTTGGTAGTTTCTGATGACTCCAATCCATTCCGCTCTGAATAATTCCCTATAATTTGAATATTGGGGATTATCCCAATATTGAATTATTGCTCAAATATCATTGGGGATGATGCCCGACAATAATTTATAGTCAGCAACTTTTAATATCATCGGGGATTCCACCCAATAATATTCTCATCAGTCAGCCACTATTGCTGACCCTCTACAATTATAACCTAATCATCGAATCTCATATTTGGTCAAAGTGTTGGACTATGGTCATCTGCAATTCTGACAGTTATGAACACTGCGGTGACTCCAGATCAAAGGTAAGCTAGCTGGTTGTTGTGAAAGTTTATCCCCAGGGACTGGAAGTGGGTAGGAGTGTGGGGAAAGGACCTCAACCAGCTGACTATCACCCACTGCACAAAGCACAGCATCCACTGAACAGACAAAGCCATGGGATGAGGTTCAGCAGGAGATGGGAGCACTAGCTGACTAAAGCCGCTTGCCAAGAACTGGGCCACTTCATTAAACAAAGGCCCTTAGCTCCGCTCTCCTCCCCAGCGTAGCTGGGCCACTATGTCCCCAAAGGGGGTGTAACAGGAAGCCAAATGGCTGACGAGTTTGGAAAGTAGCTCTTTCTGGGTTAGAACGGTCATGAGGTCCACATCAGCCTCATCCTCATCAGCCAGGGGAAGGTGAAACTGGGTAAGAGGGATGTGGCCTGGGTCAGGCAACTCCACACCAAGCCACAAATGGAAGAAGAAATTGAAATAGTGGACCTGTAGCTGTTAGTGCATGATGGTTTGTATTGCATTGAAGGAAAAGAGATGTACAGTTTATCATCCAGTCTAGGGGGGTAATGTCACAATTTTATATGACTGGATGATAAGCCACAATTATGACCAATGGATCATTGGAGGAATCCTGCCAAAGATTAATGGGCAAATCTGCCGCAGATGTTTTGGAGCTACAAGTATTCAATTGCCTTAGGATGAGACGATATTGGGTTATAACAGGTTGTTATCAGATTGCCTTCAAAATAGGGTGATAAGGTGATGTCAACATTCAATAAAGATAATTTAGATTGCCTCAAATCAGGGTGATAAAGAGTTGAAGAACAAGTCAAAACCAATGAGAATATGGTGGAATGAATAAACTAAGAAAAAGGGTTGGTACAGACTGAGGTCACTGAGATATCAGTGATATGAGAGGATTGAGGAGGAGAGAGGTTTTTAAAGTTAAGAAGTTAGGAATTAAGTGGGAGTGGACTAGAAGAGATCCTTCAAGATTAATAGATTAAAATAAGGAAGAGGTGTTGGGGATATTGCTCCCTTTTTATTATAGTTGTTTGTTTACAAGTATTCTGAGGAATTGACAATCTTCATATTGTCCATTCTAGTTGCTCAGCGGGAATAACCCTGTGCAAAAAACCCTTCAGTGGATATATAGGGTATCACCAAATTTACAACACTTGCTTTAAATTTAAGTTTAATTTAAAAGGAATTTAGATCAGAATAACCAGAATGATGAGCTCAACAAGTGAGCTAGGCCAGGCATTGGCCTCATTTGTGGTACTATCTTGGGGCCAGGCCTACTGCTTACTTGCAGCATTGCCAGGACCTTAGTCCATGAATACATTGCAGATTCTGGAAATGGCGCACAGGTTAGAGGATGTTTCTCTTCAGGACTATCAGTCATGAGGTTGGTGACATGACTGGTGCTGCCCAACACATTTGTCACATTGGCACAGACCTATGCATTACAAATATAATATGAGACTAGTGAATTCATCAGAGATGATCCCCAATATAATTAATCAATAACTTTAAGGCTTCCATGGAGGAAGCTCAGACTTGGTATTCAATATCTAAAGGCGTATCAATATCTTTTAGGCTCCTGAGGGGAGAGCTCTAAATTAGCGTTGATTAATTTGATGGTTAGGCTTTAACGCATTATTGAGGATGATCCCCAATAGTTTATAGACTTGAGGGCACAACCGCCTACCCTTGGGATTTGAGTGGAGAATTTCCAAGTGGTAACATGTCAGATGCTACTGGTCAACAGATAAAAGCTATTCTAAGTGGCTGACGCCAATGCTTCTAATAGGTGGGCACTAGGTTGCCTGGGATAAACTATATGTATAAAGTTTCCTCAATAAAATTATTGTGTTCTTGGTGTTGAGTAATTGACTGGACCTAATCATCAGATATTTGATAGGGACATAATAATGTTAGCATGCTTAAACTTATTATGGATCATATCAGATATCAGCGATTATGGATCAGGTATATCCTAAGTATATCTGAACTTGGGATTTGTGGCCTAGCAATTTCACTTAATTATATTTGACTATGATGACACAGGCTTGAGGGCTTTGTTGGTTAGGTCAAACTTAAATTAAGTTTTGACTTAATGACTTTGGTACATGGGCTTTGTTGGTCTATGTCAAAATTAGTTTTTAATGTTGGTCAAGTTTTTGATCAAATTAATTACTAATTAGTGATATAAATTGCCTTGGTATGTGCTGCCAATTGCATGTGAAAGAGAATCAGTTCAGCTATTTGCAGATGCATCCAAAATGCCATCTTGAAAATGATGTTTACACCAACCCTGAGGCTGAGCATGATGCCCTGAGTCAAAGTATTTGTAGATATTTTTACAAATATTTTGTGTTCTTTTGGCCAAGTGCCATTAAAAATGAGACATCATGGGTAAGATGTGAACATTGAACCCTATAAATTACCCTCAAGTTGATGCTAATAAAACATATTCAACTACTACAACTAGTTTATAATTTAACTTATAAACTTTTTGTGTTTAATACTTTACTTTGTATTAGTTGAGAAATTACTTGGGATCAGTAAGATCAGGGCAATGTGCCATCGTCCAAGTAACGACAGGGAATACAAATTTAGAGTACTACCAAGGAGTTATATATTAAATTATGGTCACCATTTAGTCTATTGTCATCATACAATAGATGTACAAAACTCTATCCCACTGCAGAAGAACCAGCCCTCCAAAGAGAACCAAAATTCAACACTTGGTCTTACTCATTGCTAGTAATTAGTTTATTGTAGGATGGAAGTGCCCAAATACTATAGTTGAACCAAGGTCAAGCTTGGCTGCCCAGTTACTGGCTCAGATTTGTGTTTCTGGCCATCCTACAGGAAGCTGTACTAGTTAAGGAATAAACCCCCATGAACCTGTGCGGTGACCACTTTTCAACGCCTTACTATAACTTACCCCAAACATAACCTTTACCCCTTGGGATTGGCAAACCCCTTACAACCCTTTGGACAGGGACCCCAATTGCATAGACCCTAACCACAACTTCTAAACAGACGTTATAGCATATAGACCTCGCCACCAAGAAACCTTTCCTATGGGTCACCAAACCGTGCGGCCATGCATAATGGTTATTGGTTAATCCAATGCTTTAACCCCCACCCCATTTAAAATGTTGATACCGATCCTCTCAACCTCAATAGCTCTTCTTACCAAACCTGAGGGCGGGTTGAAAATCCGCAATCATCTTACCCCAAAGATAGAATCCCTACAATTTGGTTTATATGGTTTAACCCCTTACGCTACAATTTAAGTTCCAAAAAGGGACCTGAAACGTTTAAAAAAGCCCACCCTTCGAGCCATCCCACGAGTCTCACATGTGATAATCAGTTTGGGCCCGAATAACTGGCATGGGTGAGACTCATGGTTATAGCTCAAAGGGTTAAGCCAATTGCCAACGCGCGACAATAGCTTTCATCTAAGGTAGCCTTCAAACTGGCAACCCTAACTATACCTTCGGGTGAGCTCAGGGTGGAATTCTTGCTGGGCCCCAACATGGGTTAAGCCCCTTAGGGCGATAAGTGACCTAGAGTTATAACTGAAAGCTTAACCTAGCTTGACATGGTATTGTGGGGTACTGAAAGGCTCCCCTTAGCTTACAGTTAACTCCTACTACTAAACCGGGTCCTTTTAATTGTTCAACCTGCATCGCATAGGGTGCTCGGTACTAAGGTGGATGGCACCAAATCTGATGGCTGGTTGGTTAGCGGTTCAAATATGATCTTGCTTCAGTTGAAAACTATAAAGAGTCTAGCCTCCGCTGCGGAGGAGTCCAAGCTCCCATTGAACTGGATGCTCAGCAGCAACCTAGGCCGGGTCCGTTTAACAAGGTCAAAGTTTAAGGTTAATTTATCTCGTGAATCGACATTCTAGGTTAGGCAAGCCAGAAAACCATGGCGTGGTCATCCCCGCAACCAACCGTGGGGATAGACCGGAAAAGGGTTTATAGCCGATGCTAGCAGCAAAGGGTGAAGTGATATCGACTGGGGTGAGCGGACAAAATTAAGGTTAGGGAATCCCATCAGCTTCGATAACTAGGCCGAGCAACCCCCAGGCCTGGGAAGGAAGGGGCTACGCCGCAGTTACGCCTTAAGCACAGGGGTTGGGCTTTCAGAGCCGGTCACTCTTGGCCAAAGCCGAGGGTCTCTTCTACGGCGAAGGTCAGCTTCTGAACCAGGACGTCGTAGCTCTTGTAGGGCGGGAGGTCGATACGGTTGAAACTAAGGGTTAGTTTGAGGCGGGCGGCGTTACCAGGTGTGGCTCTTGGGGAGCTGGGTGATCTCCCCCGCCTTCTCGATGGTGAAGCGGCGGGGGCCGTCAGACCCCTGGAGGTCCTTGAAGCCATTGACGGGGATACGGGAGGTGCCCGTGGTAAACTGCAGCAGGCGAGACTTCTTCTCGTTGTCAAAGGTGCGCACGCACTGCCGAGGTGAGCGCCGTAAGGGCCATTACCTTCCAGAACCACTGGATGACCTCGTCCTGCTCGGTGTAGCCGCGATAATCGGTGTGCTTCTTCCAATCATCGACGTCGATCTCCGCTATGCCGCCGATGAGGAGCTAGATAGGGTGAAAGGGGTGAGTAGCCGTACCTCCAACTCCCGCTCGTCAAACACCACGATCAAATCCTCGGGGATGAGCTGATGGAAGCCCTCGAAAAAGGCGGCGAACTGGTCGCGGATGCGGTTGTGGATCTTCCACTGCGTGACGAGCCTAGTGGGGTAAGCGCAACTTATAGGCTGCTACTCGACGTATTCCCGCTTGTTCTGGTTGGTGACGGGGATGTCGCGGCCGTTGGCGGTGAGGTCGATCTGGACCTTCTCGCCGAAGCGGTCCTCCTCGACCGAGAAGTCCAGCTCCAGCACATCCTCGATGTCGTTGTTGCTGCACGTTAGTTGGTCGCATGCGCTTACAGTATCCACTCCAGGCTCCGCCAGTACTCGACGTCGATGCTCTCCATGTCGGCGAGCGCGGTCTTCTTTTTCAAAATCATCTTGTAGATGGACACCACGAAGAAGGCGTCGAGGAAGCGGCGGTGGAACACCGCCAGCCCCAGCACGCGCCCAATAAACTTGAAGTAGTTGAGGTGCTCAGGGTTGATGGCGGAGTAGGGGTTGATCTGCAGCGTGTAGTTGTTGTGGGAGGAGTACTGGAACAGGCAATACACCGGGTTGAACATCTCGTGCGACAGCAGGTAGAAGAACTCCCTACCAATTAGCCCAAACGACCACCGCTCACCTGGACAGCCCCCCGTAGTCTAGGCCGTCCTCGCCCTCGAACTTGATCATCAGCCGCTTCTTGAGGTCGCTCGGCGAGTGCTTCATCACCTCGACGAACGCATCCTCGAAGATGTGGTCGCGCCGCACCTTGATGTGGCATTGCCCCGGGACGGGTCGGAGGGCCGGCTGCGACCGGAAGTAGATCAACTTGCGCCGGAAATCGCGCTTGTACTGGGGCACGTTTTGGCTGAAGGTTAGCATCAGCCCTTCCCTTACTCTAAGCTGCTGGGCAGGCGGGGGTCTAAAGTTTAGAGCAATACGGTTATCGATTACCGTCCCAGGTGGTGGTCTTCGTGTTGTGATCGACAAAGTACACCCGCGCCGTGTTGGTGAGGCGCATCTCCCACCCGGACGGCAGGGGCCCAAGCTGGGACACCGGCTGCTGGTGAAGCGTGACCTGCTGGTCGTTCTGCCCGTACATTCGGACGTACTGCTGACGTCGTGGGTCAACCCAGGTGGTCGTCCGGGTGTTGTGGTCAACAAAGTACGATCGGCCCTCGGGGGTGTATCTCTGCTCTGCCGCCAGATTAATTTTAAGGTAAAAGGTGTACCCCAGCCGGTAGGAAGGTCCCCTCCCGACGGAGACGTGACATTTAGCCGCTCCACTTGGCTCTCCAGCTGGTCTGGTTCGGATGCGGAGTTTAGATTCGAAACGCTGGGGCCAGGGCTAGAAATCCTGAACCAAAGTTAAGGCCAATGAAACGTTTGTCGTACGGGGGCCGATTCCAAGTCGTCGTCCTGGAGTTGTGGTCTACATAATAGGTCCTTCCGAGATGATCCACCCGCCGCTCCCAACTAACACAACCATTAAAACGAGCAGGCTTAACCTACCCTTGAGGGAGACGACCATACTGATCTTCAAAAGGCGAGAGCCCGGCCGATGAAGGGGCGCTGGAATTGCCGGCGGGGAGCGTGGGAGACTGCGAGGAGGAAGGCTCTAAAGCTGGTTACACCTCCAAATTAAAGCCGGTACCCATATCGTTCACCGAGTTGGTGGAGGAGTCGGGAAGGGTTCTTCCAGCCCCCGGCGCCAGAAGCGATTGCTGCGAGCCTCGGCGAGATAAGGTCAAGGTGATCTTGCCCTGGACCGTCTCGTTGGTATTGGACTTCCTTAGGTTGAGGGTAAAGGTCTCTGCAGATTACGGTTACCACCCCGGGGTAGGTTGCTTACCGTGGCCACCGAGGTTGACGTCAAAGTAATCCTTGACCTGGAGGTTCACCACGCCGAGGAACCCCTGGTCCTTCTTCTTGAACTTCTTTTGGTCAAACACCTGGACGGCGATGACGCTGTCGTTCGTCACGTTGCTAAACCCAATTAGCGAAAAAACGGGTGCAAACTACAGCGCGAAGGTCTGGTTCCAGGTAGGGTTCAGGGTACGCTTTATGGCGTTGGTGGTTTGCGTCTGCTCGCCGTCGACGGTGCAGATGGCGAATGGGTCGGGGCTCCCTTAAAGATCAAAACTCCAAGCAAGGTGGGCAGCTTACGAAACACATCTCGCTTGATTAGCCCCTCGGCACCCACCACTGAACATTAGCAAAATAGGAGCGAACGGGGAAAGGATTACCGGTCAGTTTTATCGGCCTAAAGATGGAGGATAGGAAGCGAGGATCAAAATAAAAGTTTATAGGCTAGCAACGTACCTGGTTTCACTTGATGCGGCCATGAGTTAAGCTAATCAAACACGCGGCCTAAAGCTAAACAGCCAACCCCAAAAATATCAGATTTAAGATTGACGGTAAGGCTTCAATGGTAGCACGGTAAGTTGGCCAAGAAACGGGTTAGCTTGAAAACGCAATCGGGTTGAAATTGGGGTGGCTTAAAGTTGTAGCCCAACCTTACACTTTAGCTGGTTAGCGATATGTTCATCCAACCATTAATTGGGGTATATAAAATCCCATAAAATCCAAATCTCCCGAAATCAACTTAAAGTTGATTGGTTGGAACTGGTAAGGGTTGGTGGCTAACGGAACCTTCCCATCTAACCCCATCTTCCAATTTGTCGACTTCAAGCTAATTTATCCAAAGCTCATTCGGTTAATCGATTCACCCCAAAACTCCACTCAAAATTGGTACAACTCTTAAACATCAACCATACTACCTACATTCAACGGTTTCAAAGTGGTACCAACTTATCGCCTTAATTTCATACCTGAACTTTGCATAAAAAGCTCTACCCATGTAAAGCTTAAGGTTTTGTAATTTATCCATCATAATTAATTTCACCATTAACCTTATAACTATGAGTTACTAATTAAGATCAAACTTATGGAATGTAAAACCTAGGTAGGTAAATTGACTTCGGCTCAGTTTATTTTATTGGTCCTATCTATTTTCAATAGCCCAACGTTTATTTAGAAGGTTTGCTTTCTGAAGTACCTCATCCCTAACTCGGCTCATCAATCAGCTCGGACTTCAGATAAATCCTATCGCCTTTAATCTATCTAGTTATAGAGATCTTCCCATATACAAAGCTATAGTATATAGTTCAAGGGTCAATCAACTTGATTGTAAGTCTATATGTAAGTGTCCAAAGCTATCTTCAAGTGTCGTACCTAAGGCAATTTTGATTTAGCTTAATTTATTCCGTTTTAAAGTTAGCTAACAAACTCATGTAGATGGCTTTAATATTAAGGTCGACGGCCAGAAATATCGCTTCAAGTACCTATGAGCTTATCTATTCAACCCTTATAGAAGGTTTGTAATTTGATGGGCCGCTACTTTTTACGCTTAGGGCTTATCATGGTATAAAAACTTGATTGCATAAAATGTACAAACCCGGTGGCTAAGCTAGATTTATGTTACCAAATAGGTACAAGGTTGATTTTATTCATAGATTCCTGTATTTATAGTCTCCATAACTTAAAGCTAATCCTTTTAATATCAGATTAGGGATCCTTTAAAGGAAGCCAACAAAAGCCTTACCTATCTATAGCTGGATGTCTGCCTAAAGTGATCACTTTTGGTATAGACACATTTAAATAAGGTATTTTGTGCATAGAGCTAAACATCTGCTCGTTAGTTTATCCACTATCAACCTTGGCCATAGCTTACTCTATAGGCTGCTTTATATACACCGTAACCCAAATAACGACCATTGATTATATATTGGTTAGTGACGATATCATAAAATGGTATAAGGTACTCTATTGAAACCCCATCCATCTTGTGAGCTGCCAGCTGATCAAACGTTAGTACAATTATATGCAGGGGACTAGTATAAATCTTTACCATTTGCAGCCAACTTAGCAACCTAAAGAGCCAAGTATCCATTAAACCATATCATATGGTTATGTACATGATCACCACAGCAGTTCAAAATAAGCAGCTTAAACCCACTCCAATAAAGTACCCTTTAATGCCACAGGTACCCAGTTATAATAAACCGTCCCTATTCTGATACCCATCATGGCCACAAGCTCTACTTTTATCAATGTTGGGATTTCAGTATACCCGTGTTACCCGGCTGATTCAATTATGATAAAGTTACTTGTCCACTAGAAGATAAAATCTACAGTGGATTTGGGAGCTATTATCTCTGATAACTATCGTTCAGGTTAACCCCGTGACAAATATTACCTAATCTTCTGGGATTTTATCCCACCGAATTACTTTAATTTCACCCAAGCTCCCTGACTGTGCATTTACTATGTAATTCAATTGCTGATATAGTAATCGGTAATTTAATTATATCATCTACCAGGGTTTATCACCAATCAACTCACGGGTTTTATATTTGGTTGCTGAATCATTGATAACGCTTCTGGGAGCAACTCCCAGTTTAACCTTTTAGGTAATGTGGCCTGCTGCTAATGGGTAAAGGTCCCATTACCTAAGCAGGTTACTAGCCTAAATAGGGTACTCCACTGAGGCTGATTGAGTTTGTAGGGGCGCTTTTGTCAATTGACCATAAGAGGTGATATTTCTGGTCAGCAATGAAACCTAAATAGGTGGATGAGGAAGATCCTTGTGGGTATAGCCTCAGTGGGCTGATCCATCAGCAACAGATGCCGCTTCCCAGTGAGGCACCAATAGAAGGGTTGAGCACCCAATCCCCAATATATTTCCCTTGGTTTTCAGTAAAAAAGGAGTAACAACAAAGTAACAATAAGTAAGGAAAATAACTGGTAATAGTTTTACAAATTATTTTATATATCCTTGGAATCTAGTGGAGAAGAAAATTCAATTATCTACATATCAGTTGCTAACCCTTGAGGAAAGGGTTGAAGGGGAAAGGTTACTTGTCAAAGTGCTTATAAGTCACTCTGCCTGCTCCTGCGTAAAGAGAGAAGAGTGTTAGTACCAGCCTAGCATTGGATACAATACTCAACTTGGCTGTAATAAACTCAACTAGCACAATAGCCTTCATACTATTGCCAACCTATATAACTACTATCAACAGTCTATTACCTTACACATAAAACCTGCGCAGTTAACTTTAGAGCTAAAGTGAGCCACACAACTGATAGTTCGCATTTGGTGCTCATTACTAAGAGTTGCCAGCTCTCAGAGGTTAATATTGGGTGCTCACTTTAGGGGTAGCTGAGTTTTCAAGCCAAATTTGAGCGGAGAAGGTATTCATCTAACATTATATGGAAACAAGCTTAGTCAACCCAGGATGGAACTGGATGCTGTCAACCCAGATGCACTGAACTTGATGGCACAAGCCAATCTCACCGCTTTGGAAGGGTGAGTGATAAAAGCTTAGGAGATGATTGAGCACGTCAGAAAAGTCAATAATGGGTTTATGGGAAGGTCCCCCATGAAATGAAAGGGGAACAAATTACCCAAGTAGGTATATTTTAAAAATCTTAATGCAAAGTGGAACAGAACGCTACTTCCAGATGCATGAAAACATGGCACAAATGTTAAAGCAGATTGAAGAGCTTAAAAATCTTAGTTGTGATTGCACCTAGATGGAGGTGAACAAAGCTGCTAACTGGATGCACAAACATCCAGTTGGAAAAGTATGAACGCTGAGAAGTAGGCCTACAACTTTTGCTAAAATTTTGGAGATGGCTCCCAAAGTTACACCTTTTGTTAGTTGGGTTGCATGGCAGGAATCCCCTGCCAATAGAGCGACAGAAGAGTTTTGGAATATGCTAAATAACCCACGTTTAACCATATAATGCACCTTCGTTTTTCCACCTTTTTGAAATGGCAATGCTAAGATATGGGGGCTGACAGGTATCAGTAACTTTAATTTACTGTTTGGACACCAATTATCAAAGTTGGGTGTTGCCCTATCCCAATGGTGACATTTGGATGTACAGCGAGGCTAAGGATGCTACTATGACTGGGTTTGGTAGCCCTGCTTGGATGCCTGACTATAAATAGGAGGTTGTGGGGGTTTATTCTCAGAAAGTACAAAACGTTGGCAACTTTCACCATCTGATTTTACAAGGGATTGCAAATCCTGGCCAGTGCAAAGGTATTATCAGATCTTGGTGTGAGCATACCAATGCAAGCAGTGCTTTGGTCCACCCAAGCGTTGCATCACATTATGGTATAAGCGCTTATAAACCAGACTTCTAAATCACAGATGGTGGATCATCTCAAGAGGTTAAGGGTGACATGCAAAGCACCCAATCAACCTTATAAAGCCATTCCCACCATAACTCAGAATATTTTTGAAATCTGCTGTGCCCAATATGGACCAACAAAATTGAGTTATAAAGATAAATAAGCTGAAGGGCAGAGACAAGTGGATAGAACTAACATCTGCTGCTATCAACGTGGTAAACTTGGGAAAATATCTTCTTAATGCCAGGATAAGAAGCCTAGGGAGCTAGTTGCCCCTGTGCAGGCTAAAGAAAAGGGAGCCGGTCAAGATTTAGGTAAAGGATTAGCATTATAGATAAGAACAATCTAGCATTGCAATCAAACCCTTCCCCTGACATATTGAATGATGATGTTAATATTTTTTATTTGTTGATTTGGACACACTTGATCCGCTCTACCAGGTGGTTAATTTGGATGTAAATGTATAATAAAAAAGCAAGGGCAAAAATGATTGGCTCTGGAATCATGAAAGAAGTTGCTTACCATATTCTCATCAGTTGGCAGAAAAGATCAGAACCAACAAAAGAGCAGATGAATTACTTAAGCTGAGAATTAATGAAGAGAACGTATCTCTCCCAATTAGCACAATCAAGAAATCCTTTCCTGATTTATCCACACAATTAATTCATACTTTTAATTTAGAAAATAAGGCTACTATTCACTCATCAAACACTTTATTGCAATACTCTGAGTGTACATATGCAGTCATTGTAGTCAATTGTGTAAGATTATGAGCTTTTATTGACAGTGGAGCACCCATCAATATCATTTTGACCAAATTGGTGAAACAGATAAAGATTTCATCCAATTAAGAGCACTGGAAAGAATATGAGACCACCAGACCATATAAAACAACATCTTGTGGAGCATACAGTGTATTACTGCATCAGTTTATATTGCTGGTAGTATCAGTTTCTACCATAGGGTTGGTAAATCAAAATTATGACATATGCGTTGGTACAACATTCATGAGAAAGTATGGTGTCAAGGGTAATTTTGAGGAGAATACCATGACAATTTTGGCAAACCTTGCCATCAATTTATCAACAGAGAGTTCTGATTCCACTGATGAATAAGAATAATTTTGTAGATATAATTTACAACAGCATCATTCCCATCCAATATAAGTTGGTCAGATAAAAAAGTATAATATGCTTAAGCAGGTTTTCAAAAATTGTATGATACCATTGCAGATGAAATCAGCTGATGCTATTATGCTAAGAATGCAAATAATAGTTAATGCAAGGTTTTTGCTTAAATTCTTGAGAAGATAAATGGAGAGGCTATCAGCCATGGAATAAATTGAGATTATAGCAATAATTAGTGCCAGAAATCATAATGCCAGGCCATGGTTAAATATGCGTGCTACTGATTAATATGGGTAAGAAACCAATGAGAGTAAAAAAGTTATCACATTTGTGCATTTGAACTTAATGGCAAAAAGCAGGGAATTCCATAATTTTGAAATGGTAACTAAAATAGATTAAAGGTGGATGATTCCAAAAGCATATATTGCTAAATTGTGATTAACTAGCTGATTGATCAGAATGACAGCAAGATGAAGCGCTATGATTATTCAATAAATTAGGTGATATTTGTCCAGGATGACCATGACCTTGGATGTACTAGAAATGTGATCCATAAGGTCAACACTGGGGAATATCTAACAATATGAATGAGACCTATTTGCTGGTCTAGGGCTGCTAAAGCTGTAGTCATGAATAAATTTTTAACTGATTGATTATGGGCTCATTATACCATCATTGGGTCCACGGGCGAGTCCATTCCTATTGTGAAGAAAAAGGGATCCAATCGTTTGGTGATACATTACCACTAAAGGAATAAAAATCCCTATAAAAAGGTTCATATCTGCTGGTGAGGATTGACACTGCACTTTATCGCCTAGGGGAAGACAAGTATCTTTTGAAAACAGACTAGATCTCAGGATATTGGCAGATAGGATTGCTAAAAGAACATTAAGAGAGATGTACAATAATCACTTCACAGAGGTTATACCAGCTCACAAGAATGCCCCAGGATTTTATGTGATGAGCTGATGTTATTCCAGAGAGAAATGGATTCTATCTTAAGTAATCTAGAACAACCTTACAGTTTGGTATAATTAGACAATATCATTATTTTCAGAAAAACAAATAACAAGTACTTGGAGCACTTGGAGGAAGTGCTCAAACGCCTAGCAGCGAAAACCTAAAAACAAGCTGAGAAAATGTAATTTTTAAAAAAAAAGCTTGAATATTTGGGGATTTTGATAAACTCCAGTGGATTGCAGATGCAATTGCAGAAGATATAGGCCATTAAATGGATGTTGTTTGAAATTTTTGCCCATATTCTCAGCTGACTAGATTGCCAGGGGTCGCTATGGGATAATTCTTTATAGTGAGGTGAACTGGATATTGTTTGACCCTGATTTCAGGGTAACAATTTTTGGGGGATTTTAGGTAATTCTCCTGGGTCAGATCCATTGTGGATCAATCTAGGTGAATGAAAAAAGATCTCATTGGGAAGAGTTGACAACAAAATAGGGGCATCTGATAGTTGATAGATGATTAACTATCAGGTGTACCAAATGGCATCAGTTGGGTTTCATCATTAACAGATTGGGAATTTAAGGATCAAGTTGCAAGGCGATTGATGCTGCCTGCAACTAATGAATCAATAGGTTGGTTTGAGACCTGCCTAATGGATAACAAGTCCCATTATCTAAGCAGGTCAATTGCCAAATATGGTTGGCTTGCTGGGATCAAGAGGAAAATGTTAGGAACACATTTTCTAACTCTTTCCATTTTAGGTCTTGAGGATGTTTAATGAAAGTTTCCTATCCTGAATGAGGAAGACCATCGCTGATGAGATAACAATGGGTAATTGAACAGCAATGGCTGTCATTTCATTGAAGAGATGCCAACCAAGGGTTGAGTGCTGAGTTCCCACTATAAATTCTCCTAAAAGATTCACTTAATAAACACACACTTTTACCAGTAATTAGTATAATACAAGGTATACTTTACCAAAATCCATTATTAGTTCTATTCTTCTTCAAAAAATTTATTTGTGTGCTTTAATTGGAGACTCTTTAGGATAAAAAGTAAGGATCTGAGTGTGGATCCAGAAAAGAGAAGCTGAGCTGAATCAGGGATTGCTGCTGACTGTGTGTCACCAGAGAGAAGCCATAAACAAGGATCTTAATATGGATCAAGTTAGGCGATATAAGGGAATGAATTTCTATTGAGGACATCTTAAGTATTTCAAGGAGAAATACTGGTCAAGTATTAGACCCAATACTAGTGCTTTAATCAACTACAGATAATAGTATTCATACTATTATCAATTGACTATATATTATTATCAGACAGCATGGATAATTGCAAAACACCAAACCTGTGCAGTTAATCAATTTAGGTGTTATCAGCTGTGAACAATTAACGAAACCTGAAAATTTTAACAATTGGTGCTCACTACAGGGGTGTAATTGAGTAAGATACTAGAACATTGTGTCATATAAGGATGAAATAAGAAAACTTTGGATGGAGGTGGCAATCATCAACCATAGCAACTTGAATTCAGCGGATCATTGAGAATTTGATGCATTGGAGGAGAAAGTTACCAAGATTGAGGAAGGGGTCAAGAATGTTGCTAGTTTCAGAAATGAGTTACTTGGAAAAGTAACGTCATTGTAAAAAAGAATTAGATTTAGTTTAACAAGTCTTATTCTTAAAAACGGAATGTGAAGCAGATTGCATTCATTTAAGAGCATTCAGAACAGATATAGAGTGGCTGATTAAGCAAGTTCAAGAGTTGAAGACTTACAAATGCAAATTGTGAGCCATATGAGCGACCAACGCTGAAGAAAGAACTCCACAGACTCCAGTTGAAAAGATGACTACCCCAAGAAATATACTGCCCACTTTCACAGCCATTTTGGAGATGACTCCCGAAATTACTCCTTAAGTGAGCCAAGTAGCCAAAACAAGAGAGATGGCTAGAGAAACCTCAGAGGAATTTAAAGTAACACCGAAATTACTCACTTTCCATTGGGATAACACCCCTGCATAGTTCTGATTAATTAATAAGTCAATGTATGGATATGGCGATTGTCAAAAGACTTTGATGGTGATAAATTTCCTGGATACCAATTGTCAGAACCTAGTGTTTTCCCATCTAGAGGTGGACAGCTGATAATATTCAGAGGCCAAGGCGGCCATTATGAAGGAATTTGGAAGTCCCACATTCATTTCAAAGCGCAAGCAAGAATTCTTGGGAATTCAATTTCAGAATGATGAATCCTTAACAAGTTCTGATGATAGTTTCTACCAAGAGTTTCAGATTTTGGTTGGAGTGAAAGAGCTGGATGATTTTGAAGCACAGATCGCACTGCAAGCGGCCCTTTGGCCCTATCACAATTTGCATCAAATGATTCCTTCCATGTTTGCAATTGATATTACCACCTCTCAGATGATGGATCATTTGAAAATATTGGATGCTACCTTTGATGCTCTGAATAGAAGTTTCAAATTAATCCAGTATGAAATTCAAACCTCATAAAAGAAGACTGAAGGCGCTAAGGAGTTGAATAACTGAACCGCGTTGGAAATAAGCCCAAAGAGTTTAAACAGATCATTAAGAAGGTAAAGTCTGTTACCAGTGTGGAGGAAAAGGAAGTTGCACTGTGCACTGCAAGAAACCTAAAAAACAGATTAAGGTGATCCAAGTGAAAGAGTCTAAACCTGCACAGGAGTTGGGAAAAGGGCCCAAAGCCTAGATGGGGAACAGTCTAGAGCTGTGGAAAAACCTGTTCCTCCTGATATTATGCACAAAGAAATTGACATTAGTGATCTGTTTGTTGATGAGGACATGCAAGATCAGCTATACCAAGTAGTCAATTTAGATGTGAACGCAGTAACAAGATCTGAAGCAAAGGGGATCAACACTGAGACCATGAATGGACAAGTTTTTAAGACGATCAATGGGCAGTGATTGCTATCTCCAAAGCTGTCATAATGAGAAGCTATCATTCAAGCTGCTCATAAGGTTGATGGGCATGGATGCCTAAGAAAAATGATCAATTATATTTTCCAGTATTATTACTGGGAGTCCATATAGTATATTGTAATGGACTATCTGGTTTGCTGTGTGGAGTGCCAGTTGCACAAGCTGAACAAGAACATGACTGGATACTGACTGATCCGCCTTGGATTTTCCTAGCGTATGGTGTCCATTGACATGATGGGACCACTAACCATGAGTACTGGGGGAATCAAATACATCTGTTGGGATTTTTGCCCATATTCTAAGCCTTCTAGATTACCAGGTATTGCTAGGGGATAATTCCCTAAGGTGAAGTGAATTGGAAATCAGTTGGCCCAAGCTTTGGAGTAACTATGTTTGGGTGATTTTTGGGATATTCACTTGGTTATATCTGTCAGGGATCAATCCAGATGAATACTTAAGATTTTATTGGGTGGAGTTGCCGGCAAAATAGGGGCATCTGATAGTGATTAACTATCAGGTGTACTAATTGGGATCTGTTGGGTTTCATCACCAACTGTTTGGGAATGAATAGCAAGTTGTGATGCGAGTAATGACGCCTGCAACTAGCAATTCAATCAGTTGGTGCATGACCTGCCTTAATGGGTAATAAGTCCCATTACCTAAGCAGGTCGCTAGCCAAATATGGTTGGTTCGCTTAGATCAAGAGGAAAACGTTAGGGACACGTTTTCTGACTCTTTCCTTTTAAGTCTTGAGGATGTCTAACAATGGAATCCTAGCCAGGATGGGGAAGACCATCGCTGCTGAGATGAGGATGGGTGATTCAATGGCAATGGTTGCTGTTCCATTGAAGAGGTGTCAACTGAGGGTTAGACAACTGAATCCCCACTATAAATTCCCTAGGATTCACTATAATAAAAAAAAACAGATAATTAGATCATATGGCAGACATATAGTTCTAAATTATTTCCTCCAGTATATAGTTTAAAGAGTAAGCTATCATCAGCTTCCATTGTGCTATTCTTCTCAAGGATATTATTGCTGTGTGCAATAATTGGAAGACTCTTAGAGAAAAGATTAAAGATCTGAGCGGGGATCTAAAGAAGAAGTATACACAATTGGGGATTGCTGCCAACTGTGTGTTGGACCAAAGATACTGTCACCAGGGAATCTCAGCAAAGATTGGGTTGGACAGAATGAGGGAACAAATCCCTAAAATCATGACATCACAAGTATTTAATTGGGAATACTAGCCAAGCGTTGGGCTGAGATATAAGAATTCATACTCAACTATGAATAATAGTCATCATACCTATATTGAACAATAATCTATTATATTATACAATGCAGACAAAGTGCACAAGGAAACCAAACCTGTGCATTAAAAAGGTTACAAGGTTGTTGCCAATAATAACCAATTAAGTAAATTTTTACAAGTTTGTGCTCACTACAGGGGTAATTGAGTAGAAGAACTTAGATCATGATGTTCTATGAAGATGTTTACACTTTTGAAAATAAGTTACTGAAGGAAATAATGAAGATAGAACGTGAAGAGGATCACATTCAGTGGCGTTCACCCAGATCAGCAGTGGAGCTTTGAGTGAAGCAAAATGAAGATAAATAAGTTCAGGGGAAAGGACTTGCAGCCTAGATATGGAACTATCTAGAGCTGCAATGAAACCAGTTCCACCGGACATCTACTTGAGATGAAGAGTATCCGCAGGGCCAACTTAGGTTGAAATTGGGTCCACTGGAAATAGTCCTGAGGAACAGCAGGATCAACTAAGGTTGAAATTGGATCTGCTTTAAATAGTCCTGAGGAGTGAGTGTTTAAATGAGGCATTGGATAAGATAGGAAGCAATCAATAAGGAGAATTGGATTGCCATACCAATGAAGAGAGAAGTCAAAACAGGAAATGATTGATCCAAGATAGTGAAGAAAATCATTTGATTCAATAACACTTAACCAATGATCAGAAGTTGCTAGAGATGAGCTCATCAATTTAGGAGAAATTGGATGAAGCTAACGAGGCCAGAACGACCTGTGTAATTAAGGATAGCCATGAAGGCTGAAAATCGTTTTCAGGAGAAAAACAATCTGAATAATCAGACGAAACTGTTGGCTAATGAGATATGAGGATCCAAAGCATCAGCTGCCGAAATAAGAGATCAAATTAGGACCTGTTTAATGAATAACCAGCCGGGATTAAAGGCCTAATATTAAAGAGTATTGCCAGAGTTGGCAAGCTAAGCCTATATATAAAGAAACAGCACTGCTGTTGTATAGTGAAGATCAATATTAATTAGAAGTATTGAGCCTAAGAGAAAATAGTTGCAATGTTCCCAGAGGACCTCTGAACCATTATATGGTTATGTCCTGAAATTTTTGGTCAAGTCCTAGAAGAGGACCACTGAACCAAATGGTAGGTTAAATCTTAAGAGGATGATATTTTGAACCATGATAACTGGTAGGTTTAAGTACCTTGGACCCATTTTGGATGAAGGGAAAAGAAGGACCTCTTTATCTTTTGTAGGTTGCAAGTCCCATTGCAAAAGAAAAATATGAAAAATATATAAAAGATAAAAATATCAATTTTTATGGTCTATGAGTTTCAGACCTAAGAAGCAATGCGGAATCCTGACAGCTGAACGGAGGAAATTCACCCTTGATGAGATGGAATTATCAGCCTATATAACCAAGAGCATCAACCTATTGGTTGATCAAGAGCATCTCGCTGATCTTTCAGAAGGCCAGCAAGAGGAGGTGCTCAAATTGTTGAAAAGTATTGGAGAGTATTCGCCCAAAAATGACCATGATTTGGGATGCACAAGAGATGTGATTCACAAGGTCAACATTGGGGAAAATCTGCAATCAGGACAAAATGAGATTTAAGTATGAGTTGCTGAGAGAATCAATCTATTAGAAGATTTATTTGGGACTTCGCCCAAATAGCTGAGCCTTTATTCCATTTATTGAAGGATCCAAAAAAGGATTCATGTGGAATGAAGAGGCCCAGGACTTGTTCAATGAGCTACTCTGGTATTTAATAGATTCTCCAATTCTGAAATATCCAAATTTTGATTGGGAGTTTATTATTAAAACTGATGCTTCATTGATGGCAATCAGCGCATATTAAGTCAAGTAGACAAACTTGGGGACGAACATATGGTGGCATATGTGAGCCAGACACTCTCAGCCGCTGAGAGGAACTACACCATGACTGAGCATGAATGCCCTACTATCATTTACACATGTAAGCAGTTTTGGGTGTACATTCACAGAACAAACTTTAAATTGGTGACAGACCACTCTTTGTTGCGTTGGCTTCACAATTTGAGAGAGCCAGAAGAATGACTGGCCTGATGGGCACTTAAGCTCCAGGCTTATGATTATGAGATTGTCCACCGAGTGGGGGCTTCTCACCAGAACGTGGATGGCTTATTGCAGTTACCAATGGTACAGATGGTATACCCGCAGGCGGATGAGCTGTTCCAGAGAATGGTCGACGGAAAAATTGGAGACAAGCCCCAATAAATCAAAGGTGCGCTTCAGAAAGCAATGGAAAACACCAAGACTATGGAGAAGTATTTTAAGACAATCAAAGGGAAGCGGTTATTATTCCTAAAGCCGTTGGAAAGAGCAGCTATAATTCAAGCCTCTCATAAGGTTGTCAGGCATGGAGGCCTGAGGAAAACAAAGGACCATATTTGCCAGTACTATTACTGGGAATCCATCAACTATGATGTTGCAGATTATCTAGCTTGTTGTGTGGAGTGCTAGCTGCACAAACCACATAAGAATACAGCTGGATACTGACTGGTCCGCCCTGGATTTGCCTGGCACACGGTGTCCATTGACGTGATGGGACCACTGACAATGAGCATGGGGGGAGTCAAGTACATTATAGTTGCCATCAACCATCTAATGAGATGGGTCAAGACAAAGGCCCTAACAAATTTAGATGCTATCAGCACTGCGAGGTTCATCCTGGATCAAGTAGTGTATTGACATGGATGTCCGCAGGTCCTGCTTAGTGATAATGTGACCAACTTCACATCTCATATGATCCTGAGATTGAATGAGATAATGGGGATCAGAGGAGTCATGTCAGTACCTTACCAGCTGGAGACAAATGGAAAGGTGGAACGGGTGAATGGAACGCTGGCTGTGACGCTGAGGAAGTTGGTCGCAGGAAGAACCTCTGCATGGGAATGTACCTGAGTTTGGTGACATATACCTACTTTATTAGTCATCATACAGTGATGGAAAAGATGTCGTTTGAGTTGTTGTATGGGAGAAAGGCTGCGTTGCCGCCAATTTTATATTTGGTGGTGGAACCTACGTTGGGGATGAGTGCCAAACAGTACTTGAACTGACTGACGAATATCCTGATCAATATGCAATTTCAAGCATTTGATACAACATGGAAGAAAGGGATATGAGCGAAATCACTTGACAATAAGAACTGACTCCTTAACAGAATATTTAATAGGTAAAAGAGCTGCCTATTGTGATATGCATAAGTTTTGGAGAGAAACAAACTAGATCATTGTGGTCAGGTCCATTTGAAGTTTATTGCCAAGACAGCGACTGATGCCTACTCCATCAAGAATCTCTTGGATGGAAGAGTTGTGAATTGAGTTATACTAAGTATCTGAAGCGATGGATCGATGAAAAAATAAAAGAGTTCCTGAAGGACTGATGAGCCATTAAGTTGGTCATGTCCTGATGATTAGGTCAAGTCTGAAAAAAGGACCTCTGAACCAATACAGATGGTTAAGTCTGAAAAAAGGACCTCTAAACCATAGAAAAATGGCAGGTTTAAGTACCCAGGACCCAGTTTGGGGGAAAAAAATAAAAAGATGTACTGCTGAACTGAAACAAGGTCAAGTCCCATGGAAAAAAGAAGAATAAAAATAAAAATTGATAAAAGATATTGGGAAAAAAATTATAAACGCATAAAAATATAGCTTTATAATTTTTTTTATTGGTTATTCTCAACTCAGGGATATTTCCGCCTATGTTGCTTCTTGGAGGAGGGAGGATGGATCGCAGTAGGAATGAATAGCCCATTGAAATCAATGTGAGATCTGATGCTAGCGAGGGCTAGACCTACACAAAACCACATTCTTTGAGCAGACGCAGAGCCCTGCGAGAGAGCGACTAGGGGAAGGGAAATTGATATGTTAGATGAAGCCAATCGCAAAACCCCATAATGGGGAGGAAAGCAACAGTATAAGAAGAGGCAATCAGCAAATAACCCCAAGTAATCCTGATACAGTACCGGAGTATAGAAGATTAGTCTTGAGAGCCTGATGATGGACTTCATCAAGAACACTGGACATATGGGACAGCAACAAACAAGAGATGCTTGATGGGGGTTGCCGGATCATGCCCCCTATTAAAGCCATCAGTGGAAGATACCAATGGGAAGCGCCAGCAAAGAGATAGTCGTGCAGGGAGCGTATGGCATCCTGCAAGCGATAACTATAGGCTTCTCAGAAGCTAAAGCTGAAGGAGCAGTGAAACCTGGGCGAGGCTGGAAGCTTCGTGGACCAACCTTGAAGAACTTGGCCAGCAAAGCGAAGAGCATAAGCGGCGGTATCCTGATCCAGGATGTTATCAAGATCAGAGGGATTCAGCGCAAGGGACAAAGCCTCGTTGACTTGGGCCCAGAGTTCGCCATAGGGGAGCTTGAAATGAATACTGTTACCAAGGGTGAGCTCAGTAGCCAGAACAGCGGGTTTGTAATATTATCTGAGTTGGAAGAGGAACTCAGGAAGCAGGTCCAACCTGGCAATAAATGAGCGATCAAGAGCAAATGGCATAATCTCTGTAGCATCTGTGACGATGATCAGTGCATCAGCAAAAGGAGCTGAATCCAGTAGAAGTTCAAAATCCAACTCTGAAATTGACGGCAGAGGAAGAATCAGCCAAGAGTTGTTCAAAATAATAGCAAGCCTGGTTTGAAGGGATTAGTTACCATTTCCAGTAAATCAATGGAAGAACTAGCCACTAACGCCAGACTAGGCATATGAGTCCTGGAAGGACCATAAAAAAGGTTCTGCCATGCATCCTGACTCATCTGCTGGAAGAACCAGAGGTCTTGATCAGACAAACTAATCAGAAGCTGCTGGTATTGTGAGAAAAATTTGACATATGAGCTGGATGAGAGGTAGAATGTCAGACTTATATGGAAGTCGACATTATGCGCTCTACAATCCATTAAGCTCCAATTTTGGAGAAATTAATATCAAAATTAATGAGATAAGCTCTCCAAGAGAAGAATTAGGAATGTCTTGAGCCAAGAGGTTATGAGAGAAATAATTAGGGCGAATAAAAAAAGTATATTTAAATTGAGCCATAAAATGAACATCGATGGCATGAGTCTCCTGTCTAGGATGAGGAGAAAATCAGGAAATCAAGGATGCCAGACCAAGAATCCTGAATATGACAGCGGTTCATATATCCTGACAAGGAGAAACCAGATCCCAGGACTAATATAATCATGAGCAAATTGATCAGCCTGGAATGACAGTAGATCATGAGGACTGCGCTCTGAGAAGGCGGTAGTGAGGAGGAAGAGGAAGAGTGCCATATGCCGAAGGTTGTCCCAAGCAGCATTGAGTATTGACAAGTGTACTCCGCTTGATCCAATGAAGTATTTGAGCAAGTGTCCAAAGCGGTGTTCTCATGCCCTAGTCCTTTTCTCGCTGGAAATCTAGGCAAGAGGGGGGATGTGTTGGGATTTTTGCCCATATTCCCAGCCTGCTAGATTACCAGGTATTTCTAGGGGATAATTCCCTAAGGCATAGTGAATTGGAAATCAGTTGGCCCAAGTTTTAGAGTAACCACATTTGGGAGATTTTGGGATATTCACTTGGTTATATCTGTCAGGGATCAATCCAGATGAATACTTAATATTTCATCAGGTGGAGTTGCTGAAAAAAGTGGGGCATCTGATAGTGATTAACTATCAGGTGTACCAATTGGGATCGGTTGGGTTTCATCACCAACTGATTGGGAATGAATAGCAAGTTGTGAGGCGAGTGATGCCACCTGCAACTAGAAAATCAATCAGTTGGTGCGTGACCTGCCTTAATGTATAATAAGTCCCATTACCTAAGCAGATCGCTAGCCAAATATTGTTGGTTCACTTGGATCAAGAGGAAAACATTAGGGACACGTTTTCCAACTCTTTCCACTTAGGTCTTGAGGATGTCCAACAATGGAATCCTAGCCAGGATGGGGAAGACCATCGCTGCTGAGATGAGGATGGTTGATTCAATGGCAACGGCTGCCATTTCATCAAAGAGGTGTCAACCAAGGGTTAGATGACTGAATCCCCACTTTAAATCCCTTAGGATTCACTATATTAAAAAACAGATAAATAGATCATATTATAGATATATTGTTCTTAGTTATTTCTTCTAGTATATAATTTAAAGAGTAAACTATCACCAGCTTCCATTGTGCTATTCTTCTCAAGGATATTATTGCTGTGTGTGATAATTGGATGACTCTTAAAGAAAAGAGTAAAGATCTGAGTGGGGATCTAGAGAAGAAGGAGACATAATTGAGGATTGTTGCTGACTGTGTGTTGGACCAAAGATACAGTCACCAGGGAATCTCAGTGAAGATCAGGTTGGACAGAACGAGGGAACAAATCCCTACAATTACAACATCGCAAGTACTTAATTGGGAATACTGACCAATCGTTGGGCTGAGATATAATAATTGATTTTCAACTACAGATAATAGTCATCATACTATTATAGATTGATACTCTATCATACTATAAAATGCACACAAAGTGCACAAGGAAATTGAACCTGTGCAGTAAAAAGGTTACTAGGGTTGTTGCTGATAATAGCCACTTAAGTAAATTTTATAACATCATAGTTGTAATTGATCATCTGAAAAGATGGGTTGAGACAAAGGAACTGGAGAAAGTAGATGCTACCAGCACTGTGAAGTTTATCCTAGATCAAATAGTATACCAACATGGATGCCCGCAGGTCCTGCTGAGTGACTTTGGAACAGATTTCACATCTTATGTGATCCCACGTGTTGAAGATTTGGGCTTCTCCTAATGGCTGGTTTGTTGTTTGGTGGAAACTGCAGCTTCAAGCATCTATTGTGTGAGGACAAGAGACAGGATGGTGCTTTAAATTTATGATATGGCTTTTTGGTAATACTTCAATTGTGTACCCAGTCACTTCACTTGGACGATGGCACGCTGCCCTGATCCTACTGATCCCAAGTGAAAATTGACTTTAATATAAAATAAAGTAATAATGCAAAAAGTTTATAGGATAAATTATAATCTTAATTCAGAAGTTAAAGGATATCTTTATTAGTGTAATTGCAAGGGTTATTTATAGGGTTAGATGTTAACCACAACTTATACATGACACCTTACTTTTCAGTGACCCTTGGCCACATAAAAAGTTTGTAATGACGTCTACAAATACTTCAACTCAGGGCATCATGCTCAGCCTCAGAGTCAGAGTAAGCACCATCATCATCCTTGAGATGGCGTTTTGTCATATATTCAAAATAGCTGAACTGATTCACTTTCATGTACAATTGGCAGCACATACCAAGGCGATTCATATCACTAATTAGTAATTAATTTGATCGAAAACTTGACCAACATTAAAAACTAATTTTGACATAGACCAACAAAGCCCACATGCCCGAGTCAATAAATCAAAACTTAAATTTAAGTTTGACCTAACCAACAAAGCCCTTGAGCCCATGTCATCATAGTCAAATATAATTAAGTGAAATTGCTAGGCCACAAATTCAAGTTCAGATATATATAGGATATCTTTGGTTTATAATAAGCGATGATTTAGATCCAGTCAACCATTCAACACTTCCCCCTCCTTGACTGGATATAAGCAGCAGATACTCTCATCCTTGGTCACACTGTATAATTCTTCGCGTTCCTCAAAGTTCAAATGTTATCTTGATAGCCTTTCCTAAGCTGACAGGGCCAGCGTGCCTGGTGCCAAGCTTCCTTGGGTTTGGAGCATCTCCAATTCTGTTGCAGGCTTCTCCAGTTTGGTCGCGCTCTCCTCCACCTACCAAAGAGGGGATACCTAGTTCTAATACCAGAGAGGCATCAAATCTATGGAATAAACTCTATGGCTTGCAATTATTATTATTATATTCTTTTTTACTTTTTATTTTCTAATTTTTATTATTATTACTTTTTTTTCTTTTTCTTTTTCTTTTGATTATTATTCTTTATGATATGGATGAAGGAACTTAGCATGTACTTGATTCACAACCCAGCCGCCTTGATCCTTAATGGTATATACATCTTCAGATAATTTCTCCAATATAATAAATGGACCCTTCCAAAGTGAGGCTAGCTTGTGCACGCGGCCTGCGCTATGAGTGTCACAATATACTACTAAATCTCTTTCCTTAAACTTAGTCATTCCCCCATGCCTGACAGCTGAAATATTTTCAAGTATTTGTTGCACATAGGGTTTAGCGACTTCTTCAGAGGCTTCAGGTGTGACAACCTTACTTTGGGAGCGAGTTACCGCATGTACATTTGAGGAATTTGTTGATCAGGTGGGACTGGTGTTGCAGGCACAGTAGAGCATCCCTCATCTATTGTGCTTGTTCTTTTCCCTCCTCCTGCACAGTATTGGGAAGGACTATATTGACATTTAGCTGATGGCATTGGGAAGCATAGTGACCTTTACAATTGCAATTAAAGCAAGTAATTTCACTCACTGGCTGTGAGGTGTTAATCTTCTTATTGGTTTTGAAGGACTTTCCAGCAAAGACAGTGGTTCCTGATCTGTAACTAGTATTAGAAGGGCCATAATTTTTTGAGCATCTGCATAAATAGTCAACCAATTCAGATGTCACAAGGTTTTGCACAAAAGCAGGCAATAGAGTGTTTGATAGAATAGGGTAAGGTTCTACTGCATGCTCTAGTGCTATCTTGGCATTGAAATCGACCATAGATTGCACGCCTAAGAGAACTTGAGCTTCATGATAGAATCAATCCGCAAATTTGTCAATTGCTTCATCTTACTTAAAGCTGATGTTCATAAACTTGGATTTTCTGGTCAACATCCAATCTGGATTTACAAATTCATGAAGCCCGGCCTCCTTGACTTTGGCATAAGTTGGATTTTCATTAATGTGAGGCATAATCAACTCAATGCTCCACTCATCCAAGCAATTAATCATGGTGGCTGCTTTGTTATGGTCACTGGCCCCATGCATGGCCATTTCAAAGCGTTTGATGAAGGTGGTAATACTTCCATTCTTGTCAAAGGCGGGCAGGTTTGCTGGTTTTAAATTGTCGCTTCCCCATTCCTGGTTATCATGATTACTATTTTGTTGACCAGAACCAGGCGTACTAAAGCGTTGGGGCATTGTATCCTGGTTTGAGGTGTTAGTGTTGACCAAAGCAATCATATTGCTAGGCAGTCGTTGATGTGGCCCAGCGTCCATTTCATTAGCTATTTCTGAAGCTTCATCCTCATAATATTTGGAAGAATTTCCAGTTGGGTGGGTTGTAGCACATTGACAACGCCTGTCAGCCAGAGTTCAAATATGCTCGTTGATTTCATTTTTGCAATTGACATGATCTTGAGTTTTTAATTTTCATTTTTCAATTTCTTTATTCAGGCTAGTAGCTTGTAGTTGCAAGGTGGAAATCACTTGGTCCTTTTCTTTAATTGCCTTCTTGCACTGGTTCAATTCTTCATGGAGATTATTGTTTGACTCATAAATAGCACTAACATCATTGAGATTTATTGATCTGTAGATTAAGATGATCAATAGAGTCTTTAGTTTTTGCCCGTTGGGACTCAATTTGGGTTTGCCAGTAATTGATTTTTTTGGTGTATTCATCCTTCATCTGCGAAATTTGGGCACTCAAACGTCGATACTGGTCACCATCTGCAGTCCCAGCCATGGGCGCCATTGTTGAAGATTTGGTCTTCGCCTGATGGCTGGTTCATTGTTTAGTGGAAACTGCAGCTTTGAGCATCTATTGTGTGAGGACAATAGACAGGATGGTGCTTTAGATTTATGATATAGCTTTTTGGTAATACTTCAATTGTATACCCAGTCACTTCACTTGGACGATGGCACGCTGCCCTGATCCTACTGATCCCAAGTGAAAATTGACTTTAATATAAAATAAAGTAATAATGCAAAAAGTTTATAAGATAAATTATAAACTTAATTCAGAAGTTAAAGGATATCTTTATTAGTGTAATTGCAAGGGTTATTTATAGGGTTAGATGTTAACCACATCTTATACATGACACCTTAATTTTCAGTGACCCTTGGCCACATAAAAAGTTTGTAATGACGTCTACAAATACTTCAACTCAGGGCATCATCTCAGCCTCAGAGTCAGAGTAAGCACCATCATCATCCTTGAGATGGCGTTTTGTCATATCTTCAAAATAGCTGAACTGATTCACTTTCATGTACAATTGGCAGCACATACCAAGGCGATTCATATCACTAATTAGTAATTAATTTGATCGAAAACTTGACCAACATTTTAAACTAATCTTGACATAGACCAACAAAGCCCACATGCCCGAGTCAATAAATCAAAACTTAAATTTAAGTTTGACCTAACCAACAAAGCCCTCGAGCCTGTGTCATCATAGTTAAATATAATTAAGTGAAATCGCTAGGCCACAAATTCAAGTTCAGATATACTAAGGATATCTTTGGTTTATAATAAGCGATGATTTAGATCCAGTCAACTATTCAACACCACATTAAAATGAAATAATGGGGATCCAAAGATTCATGTCTTTACTCTACCAGCTGGAGACAAACAGACTGGTAGAATGAGTCAATGGGATGCTAGCCACAATGCTGAGGAAGCCAATTGCAGGGGGAACTTCCATGTGGGAAACGTACCTTAGTTTGGTGACGTTTGCCTAAAATAAGTTTTTAAACAGAGATGGGAAAAATGCCTTTTGAGTTGTTATATGGAAGGAAGGCCACGTTGCCACCACTTATATATTTGGTGGTTGAATCAACATCAGAGGATGAGTGCTGAGCAGTACATGAACTGATTGATGAATATCTTGATTTATATGCAATTGCAAGCATTTGATATGACTTTAAAGAAAAGGATTTGAGCAAAAATAATGGAGGATAAGAACTGACCAGCCTTATCAGAATTCTGAATAGGTGAAAGTTTCTATTGCAATATACATGGTTTTAGGATAAAAACAAGTTGGATGTATTGTGGTCAGGACCATTTGAAATTATTGCCAAGATGACGATGGACGCCTACTCCATCAAGAACCTCTTGTATGGAAGGATAATAAATGAGTCCATACTAAGTATTTAAAGCAATGGATTGATGAAACTTAATAAAAAAAGAGTTTTTCAAAGGACCTCTGAACCATTAAGTTGATTATGTCCTAATGAATTTGTTAGGTCTGAAAAAAGGACCTCTGAACCAATCTAGTTGGTTAAGTCTGAAAAAAGGACCTCTGAACCATAGAAAACTGGTAGGTCTAAATATACCTAGGAATTAGTTTGGGGGAAAAAATAAAAAGATCGACTGCTAAAACAAAAAAGGTCAAGTACCATAGAAAAAAGAAAAAAATAAAATTGATAAGAATATGGAAAAAACATATTATAAACGCATAAAATATAGTTTTATAATTTTTATTTTTATTGGTTATTCTCAACTCAGGGATATTTCCGCCTATGTCACCTCTTGGGGGAGGGAGGATGGATCACATTAGGAGGAAACAACCCTTTGAAATCTATGATATATCAGATGCTAGTGAGGGTTAGACCTACTTGAAACCAAGTTTGTTGAGCAGATGCTGATCCCTGTGAGAAAGTGACTAGGGGAAGAGAGATGGAAATGTCAGAACATGCCAAATGTGATACCCCAGATTGGGGAGGGAAGCAACAAAACAAGAATTGTCAGTCAGAAAATAACCCCAAGTAATACCAATATGGCACTGGAGCCAGAAGATTGATCTTGAGCGCTTGCCAACGGGCTTCATCAAGAACATTGGACATATGGGCCAGCATCATGCAAGGGATACTAGGCGGGGGTTGCCAAATCATGCCTCCTATTAGAGCCATTAGAGAAAGATACAAATGGGATGTGCTAGAAATGAGATAGTCCTGCAAGGAGCGAATGACATCCTGCAGAAGATGACTATGAGCTTCTTGGAAGCAAAAGCAGAATGAGCAATGAAAGCCAGGAGAGGATGGAAGCTTCATGGCCCAATTTTGAAGAACTTGTCTGGCAAAGCGAAGAGCATAGGCTGTAACATCTTATTCTAGGTTTTTTTTTGAGATTGGAGGATTTCAGAGCTATGGACAAAGCCTAGGTTACTTGGGACCTCAATTCTGCATATGGGGAGTTCAAAAATATTTGCTGTTTCCAATGGCTAGTTAAGTAGACAAAACAGCTGGTATGTAATACTAGCCAAGTCAGAAAAAGTGCTCTGGAAGCAAGTCAGATCCAGCTTGGAATAATCAATCAAGAGTGGAGGGCATTGCTTCAGGTGGTTTGATGATGATGGTAGGAGAATCTTCAAATGGAGCTTAATCCAGGAGAAATTCAAAATATCTTTGGAATTGATGAAAGAGGAAGGATTGGTCGCAAGTTGTTTATGACAATTGCTAATCTGGTTTTGTTGGGGTTGGTTACTGTTTCTGGTAATTCCATGGAAGGACTGGCTACAGGTACTTGACTGGGAGTATGAGTCCTGGAAGGACCATAGAAGAGGTTCTGACATGCATATTGACTCATCAGCTGGTAGAGCTAAAGGTCTTTATCAGACATGCTATTAAGCAGTTGTTGTACTGAAACTCTAAATTTGACATATGAGATGGATGAGAGGGGGGATGTTGGACTTATATGATAGTCACCATTATGCACTCTGGAATCAATTAAGCTCGAATTTCAGAAAAAATAATCTCAAATTTAAGGTATAAGCTCTCCAGAGAAGAATATAAAATGATATGAGCCAAGAGGTTATATGATAAAATAATAAGGGATAATATAAATAAGCATTCTTAATTGTGCAGCAAAATGAACATTGATGGCAAGAATCTCCTGTCGAGGATGAGAAGAAAATCAAAAAAATGAGGAGGCTGGACCAAGAATCCTGAATATGACAGTGGGTCATATACCCTGACAGGGGAAAAACTGGATCCTGGGATTGATATTGTCATGAGTAAATCGATCAGACTGGCACAACAGAAGGTTGTGGGAACCACACTCTAGGTAGGCAGTAGCGTGGAGGAAGAAGAGAGCCGCATTCCAAAGGTCATCCAGAGCAGCATTGAGTACCAAACAACCATACTCAGCTTGAACAAAGAAGTATTTGACCAGGTGTTCAAAGTGGTATTCTCCTGTCCCAATACTTTTCTCACTGGAAATTTAGGCAAGAGGGGGGATGTGTTGAGATTTTTGCCCATATTCCCAGCTGACTAGATTACTAGGGGTCGCTAGGGGATAATTCCCTACAGTGAAGTGAATTGAATATCAGTTGACCCTGATTTTGAGGTAACAATGTTTAGAAAGATTTTAGGTAATTCGCCTGAGTTGGATCCATTTTGGATCAATCCAGGTGAATGCTTAAGATCTCATTGGGCAGAGTTGCTAAAAAAGTGGGGCATCTGATAGTTATTTTGATGATTACTATCAGGTGTACCAATTTGGATTGGTCAGGTTTCATCACAAGTTGATTGGGAATTTAAGGATCATGTTGCGAGGTGAGTGATGCCACCTGCAACTAGTAGCTCAATAAGTTGGTTTACGACCTGCCTTAATGGGTAACAATTCCCATTACCTAGGCAGGTCACTTTCCAAATATGGTTGGTTTACTGGGATCAAGAAGAAATTGTTAGAGACACATTTCAAACTTTTTCATTTTAGGTCTTGAGGATGTCCAATGATGGAATCATACCCAGGATGGGGAAGACCATTCCTGATGAGACGACAAAAGGTAATTCAATGGCAACAGCTTCTGTTTTATTGAAGAAGTGCCAACTGAAGGTTGAGCACTGAGTTCCCACTATAAATTCCCCTAAGAGTTCAATTAATAAACACACACTTTTACCAGTAATTAGTTTAATACAAGATATACTTTACCAGAATCCAAAATAAGCTCTATTATACTTCAAGGAAATTATTGCTGTGTGCTTTAATTGGAAATTCTTTTGGATAAAGAGCAAGGATCTGAGCGTGGATCCAGAGAAAAGAAGCTGAGCTGAATAAGGGATTGCTGTCGACTGTGTGTCACCAGAGAGAAGCAGTAAATGAGGATCTGTTATGAAAATGGCAGAAGAAGTCTGGACTGACTTGCCATTTGGGATGCGTGAGTACCCAAAAAGCAAGCAAGAATGCCAGTGGCATTGCCGCTCATATGACGTTGTATGGAGCTGCAAATTGGGGCATAATGACTCATTGATGTAGAATGAGCGTAAAAAGGAACTAAAAAATAAACCAAATGGAAACAACCCCAGACACTGAGGGTCTTACTGCAGGGGATTGTACCACTGGGTTGGCTTCTACAGGGTTGCTGGTGGGTGGGTTCATTTTTATCATAGAGACAAGGGGTGGATCCTTGCTTGAAAATGGTGGATATAAGGCCACAAGATCCCAGTATATTGATAGCAGATAGTTTTTAATAATGGGGTTTAATTGCCAGAAGTATCTTGCACGTTGAATCAAGTTGACAATTGTTAGGAGTGATTATAATCATCAAAACTGGTAATGCCCATCTAGCATAGGGACTGATAGGCCGCCAGGTTAATGCCATTGGGACATTGGCAAAAGGATTTAAATAAAGTAGAAATTTTAGTTTAAGCGAGAATTTATTGGATTTGAAAATAAGGAGAATTAACTAACAATTTACTCAGTGTGATGCAACTAATTAAATTTTGTTCAATTAATATTGGGTAAAAGAAGGGATTGCGTCCCTCAAATTTGACCTAACCCGGTGAATTTTCAGGGAAGGGGAACCATAATTCCAATTGGAACTGACATCAAAGGATTTGGCGGCAGGCAAGTTGCTATCAGTTTGACTGCGAATGCCTGGACTGAGGCTTGACTGCGTATTTGTCAGTTGCATGACAGCATCTGTCCTGATGAGCAACAGGAATTCCTCAGGGCCACCCCACATAGAGGTGGTCTCAATTGGTTGAAATGGGTTTGGGATGCTCAACCAGCCCATGCCTGGTCACTGGGGTTTTTGTTTGGTCAAATGAGTTACATTGACTGCAACTCCCAATTTATTGAATAGGAGTTTCAAATTTTCTACAATAGTTCCTGAAGATACCATCTGCACATCTGGGATCATCCCTGAAAACTTTGAGGGGTGTTTGGTGTCAGCAATTGTACTGCTGGATGAGTCAAAACCTTTGGCAATTCCAGCCAAAAAAATACTTGTCCCTTTTTGACTATTAGCTTTTCAATCATCAGGCTTTATACCCATCAGTTTTGGACCTTTTGACTTTAATTCAGTATTCTAGGCACAAATTTCCTTAATTCAGTGGAAAAGTTTGGCTGAGGTGAGCGTGGGTACTGGGGGAGGAATCTTAATAGGGAGTGCTGTTACTAGTGCTCTTCTACCATGTGGACGAGGTTGCCCTGGGTGATGAGGGAAACAGCTGTTCTCTTCAGACCCTTTTTATTTGAAAAAATGGGAATATTGCCCAATCCATGCATATAGAATGTTCCCCTGGACTTACATTACCCTCTCCTTTTTAAAGGAGGGGCGCCACCACTGGGAAACTGTGTGAGGGCTACTTTTTTGTGAGCCTTGGGCAACTTGATTGCAATCAAAGTCACAAACTTTTTTTGGGGGGGATGGGGAACGTCAGGATGGGAGCCATGAAATGCCTCAACCAGTTCCATGCAGTTGTGTCATGGAAACGGCAAAAGAAGTTTAGACCAGCCTGCCAGTCAGGGTGCGTAAGCATCCAGAAAGCAAGCCAGAATGCCAGAGGCACTGCCAACCATATGACTTGATATGAAGCCGGGAAATAGGATACCACAAATGGCTGCAGAACGTCAGGGTTAGGAGTATCCCAACAGCAAACCACACTGAATAGATTTCGGACCCAGGAGTTCTGTTATCAGGGGTGGAAACTACTGGGATAGTTTCTGCGAGATCCTTGGTTGTCAAGACCATTTTGTTGGGAGTAAAAGAGAGGTGGATTTTCTCTTGTAGTTGGCGATCATAGGGCCATAAAATCCCTGTATATTGCTGAAAGGTCATGAGAGCCAGGTTGTAGAGCCAAAAATTTTGAACTTGTCGAGTCCAATTGGCGATAGAGGGAATCATAGTAACCAAGAGAATTGGTAAGGCCCACCCAGAGTGTGGGGCAGCAGACCACCAGGCAAACACCATATGGAATGTGGTGAAAGGAGGGAGATAAAAATTTGGGTTTTTTTTAACAAAATTTTTATTTGGGAAATAAAGTAAGGAAAATTGACCAACAACCTTCTCAGTGTCTTGCAACTGATTAAATAGTGGTGATTAGTGAAAACATAGTTGGGATCCACAAATTTGGCCTAACTGGCAAATTGGATGGTAGAGGGGGGTTTTATTCTTTGGGAACCGTCATCACAAAATTTGGCAGCGAGCTGAGTCTCTGTTGGTTTGACCTCAAACATCTGGACTGGGGGTCAATTATGTTTCTGACAGTTAGCATGACAGCATTTGGCCTGACAAGCAACGGGAATCCCCCAAGGCCATCCAATATAGGAATGGGACCATTTGGTTGGGAACGG
>JAKSZP010008295.1:0-82861 GCA_022478985.1 Massospora cicadina
GTGTTGTTGCTAGCTTATATTGTAATCACGACCTAGCTATGCACGTCACATATGTCTAATGAAGTTTCAACACTGCCTTAGACATTAAAAAAGCTCTTCTTAATAAGGTTGATATACTCAATCCAGAGACCTAACACAAAAATTCCACAAAGCTCAGAGTATATAGCATGGATAAGGGAAGCCTAAGAAGGTGGAGAAACACAAGTGTAACTTTTTCAAGATTTTAATCACCCCAAAAGTATGTGTTTTAAAAAACCCTGCCCTTGCCAAGTGTAACAGTCAGAAAAACTCAGTTTCCAATCGCCATCAATTTATTTTAGTTAGACGTCAATATTTAACATCAAATGAATGTCAAATGTGAGGTTAGACTCTGGAGGTCAGTGTTAGTGTCTCCTTCAACTAAACAGTTGAATCTCAGAATTAGGAAAACTCAAAGCGAGGAAAAAGATGAAAAAAATTTAAGCATGGAAACAAGCCATGGAATCAACTTTATTTTGTTTATTATTGAATAAAAGCCCACTTTAGAGAAGGTCCTGATAATTTAGGCGCCAAGAGCACACCAAATAAAAGACAGGATATTTGAATGAGATCAAGCCCCAAAATCCCAAGTTTTTGTTCATGTGACAAAAACTTGATGTGTCACAACCTGCCATAAGACAAGGTAAGGGTGGCTTTAGAGCCACAGGAGTATCCCAGCTCAGGCCAGAAACTCCACAAGAGAAAGAATTCCTAACAAGGTTTGGAATTATGTGGACTCAACCTTTAAGGTCGCCCTTACTGAGGAGCTTCTCCAACACCATTATTTAAGCTCTTACAATCTTAAATATTGGCGTGGGTGAGACACAGCACAACGCTCAAACTTAACAACCAAAAAATTAATGATTCTCCTCAGAATCCAGAAAATCTGAATTTTAGTCAAAACGCAATGAACAGATTAATTCCGGCTATTACACTGAGAAGGGAAAAGGGCAGTTGTCTTAAGGTCAGATACCTCTAAAGCCAACCAGCCTAAAATACCAAAAGTGAATCATTTCCAATTAATCACCTCGCATGTTTTTAAAACAGTTTTAGCATTGACTCTGAAGGGGGTTACAAAGACAGATTATTATTTTAGATACACCCGCTGAGCTTGCCTTTCATATTTTTTGAATGCTAAAAATATTGATAATGCCCAGGCTCTAAGATACACTTACCTCAGTCAATATTGGTTGCCCTAGAATAATTGATACAGACAGCAATGCTGATCAATGCTTTTCCTTTTTTAATCTTACCCATTCAAGCGTGCACAGTCTAATGGAGATTCAGAGAAATATTTTGATATTGCCCACAATCTCACTGCAAAATTCCATATCAAAGAGGTGTTTACCCTCCCGCCAAATTTTTGAGGAACTATAACCAAAGTAAATGTTGTGATTCAGAAGATCATAGTAATGGCTACCTTGGATATGGTATCACCTATTAAAGTTGTATCATTCCATTTCATCAAGAAGATTAAACTCGCTCTGGATACTGATTACATTCAAGAGTATAGCACTGCTGGTTCAAACGACACCAAGGCGATAGGTGCATATTTGTCTCTGACTTTGTGAGTTGGTAAATTAGTTTTCTAAGCTCCAATTGTTGCCCTGAACAATAGCTATTATAATATATTTACTGGGACACAAACTATCATTGAATATGAAGTAGCAATAAATCTGGAAGAAGTATATTTATTACTCCTGAACTATAAAGTTTCTTTGTACTGGATAATAAAGAGCTCAGAAAAATGAATTACTATAGTCTGGTGATTAACTATTTTTTCTTTGCTTTTATGATATTCTACCTCTGGAAGTAATACAAAGAGCTCCCCAACTTAGTAGATGGAGCAAAAGGCATTTCATCTATGATACTGAGGAGGTAAAAATAAGCCAGGAGAGAAAAGAGTGTATTCTAACAACATAACTTTGAGTATAACCCTGAACTGTTTGCTACATATTAATAGTTTTGATGAAGTCAGAAAAATGCAAAAAAGAGTTTTACCAGGAGTCCTCACCCATCCTATTAACGGCCTATTGAGCTACTACTTTCAAACTTAACCAACTTAGATACTTTAATCAAGAATCATCAAGAGATTCAGAAAGTTCAATTACTTCCTATTGATAAAAATTTATAAGGTATATTTTGTTATTACTCACTTTGATTTTGGCCTACCCACCAATATTTAATTTGTGACATACCTCTTGTCCAAATATCAGGTAAGTTATATTATGTGGAACTTAAAAAGCGCAAAATTTTTTGAAGGCTCTAGATGTTATCTCCACATCAGATATTGACTATGGTCACATTGAAGACTGGACACATTTTATTGATGTAGGAGATTAACCCCATATGATCAAAGCCATTGTGTGGAAATAATATATATTATGGCACAATAAGCCTAAATCAATTCTGAGTTCATTAGTTGTCCTCTGGAATCAAGATGATAAAATTTAATTTAATAATATTGATATGTGTTGACAATAAGTTATCCAACCTTATAAAATATGGAAATTCCACAGTAACCTCTAAAGATAAGAAGAGTACAAAGGAAGTTGGAGAAGCTGAAAAGCTGAGTGGATGGTCCATAAAGTGGCCAATGAGATTAGTGAAAAAGGGAAAGCGAAGAATGAGAAGGGGTTTTTTTAGTTAGTAACCCATAGTGAACTCTATGTGTAAAAATCTCTAGGGTAAAACGGCAAAGAACTATGCTATAAATAAAAAAGATCATTGTTAGAGTAGCTTTCTGCTTCATTTTATATTTTATTATACTCTTTCAAAGAACGGTAATTGTCATATCACCTTTCCATTGCATTAGTGATAACTCACTCTTGTACAACTTTTTGGTGAGTTATATCATATTCAGCTGAATTTCCAACATTATTTCTCACTACTTGGGGACAATGATTCAACCATGTCTATCCATCTAGAAGTGATGGGAAACTGTCCCTGTTTTTGAGTTGCACAATACACCGAGATTAAATTGCCCTGTATACATTATGCCAAACCAACAATGAGCTACTCCATGAGCTAAGTTCTAATGGATCAGTTTAAGGAGGTATTTGTCCAATTACGTACCTTTTGCCAGCAGAACAAAACTAGCAGACCCCTTGATGACACGGTTGTGCAGCTGCACTGCATAAAGTGAAAATTGAATTCTTAGTTATCCTCAAAGTTCTCCCTGTGAAGCTGAAGAACAAAGATGGGATGCTTGTGAAGGACAGCAGTACTTTGGTGGGTATTAAATGAAGTGAGAGCAGAAGAGCTCTTTACTTTAAATTAAATTTTTTTAAATTTATTGCGGGGAAGGCTGACCATGGGACGGACACTTCCGAATATGACTCAGACGAGACAAAACTTAGTTTCAGGGGAGGCACCCCAGAGAAGCGATGCTATCTCTTGTTGCCAGCGGGAACGCCACTTATGGGAAGGGGGAGGGAACGTGTGTAGGGGACGTAGCCACTATTGAGCACGTGTGGAGGAAGGGGTCTGATTTGATGAACTAGACTGGGAACCAGGAGGAGACCAGCTGTCAGCGACGCGGTGGGAGATATCCAAACATCCACGCTTGAAAGTGATCCACCAAATGAGACCAGAATCTGTGGACAGCTTCAGGGAGGGTGGGGATGGATCTAGCGATGGCATCCAAGACAATCGTGTGGATAGTCCACATGGCGATTGCAACCACCAGAGCACGGAGGGAGGGTGGGAGGGGGAGGCCATTGATGAAGCAAACATATCTCTTAACAGACTGAAGGGATGTGTTTGATCCTGGCCTAGCAGACGTTGGACTTCGCGCCATATTACTTTAGAGGTGGGGCACTTCTCCAGGCGGTGGAACAGCGTTCCATACTGGCCACACATGACACAGGATGAGTGTAAAGCATAAGAGCGCTCAGCTGTACGATACACCCGCCTCAGGCAGCGCCACACATGGGAGCGGTTTTGAGGTTGCAACAGAGGATGGTGTGCGTGTTTCCAGATAGTCTTTTGTGTCTCAGTGGAATAAGGGATGTCCATCATGTCCAAGTAGTCCACCCTGGATAGGACTTGGGGTCGAATGGGGATCACGCCATCATGGATGGGTAGCCCCTTTGCTCTTGTGTGAACTGAGGAGAGGGGCGGCCTCTTTGGGTTGTATGTCCACTAATATGAATTCTCCACTCTGCACTTCGCATGGAGAGTAGGATTCGTTTGTAGTGGGTTTTGGTCCCGTGAGGACCTGTGGCCGATGTGTGTGATGCGAGGTATTTCATCAGGGAGTGGGGGTTTGATGGATTGTTGAGGCCCAAGGCTCGGGAGAAGTTGAAGCAGGCTGCGCGGGACCAGTGTTGGGATGGGAGTGTAGGAGCAGTGATGGCCGCGATCCAGGTGCCCAGGATCTTGGCGGCATGGGCTTTGAAGTCAAGTAGGCCTATGCCACCATGATGATGAGGGCCAAACATGACCTCTAGCCGTACTGGTGGAGGGCGGCTTGACCAAAGCCAACCTTGTAGCAAAGCATACAGGGATTTGAAGAAGCTTGGGGAGGAAGGGGATGGCGTGGGCTCCGAACCAGACTTTGGATAGGAGCATAGAGTTGGCAAGAACAACCCTGCCAGTGAGGGTAGTAGGGTGGGCTCTGAGAGAGGCGATTCGCTTCGTCACGTTGTCCAGTATATGGCCCTCCATTACTGCTGACGCGTATCCTCCTGCCTCCATCCACACGCCCAGATGGTGTACCGGTCCTATGGTAGGTCGCGGCACAAAGGGGAGCACCAGTGGAGCGGTGTGTTTGAGTTAGTGAGGCGTGGACTTGGGCGAGCAGCTGGGCTGGGTTGGGAACTACTTGCTGGGGCCCAGCAGTTCTGAAACCGACCAAGGAGGATGATTTCGGTTTTGGAGGCGTTCAGTGCCGCGTTGCTTACCCGGGAATATTCCTGGATGAGGGCTTCAAGCGCGCGTGCATCTTTGTTATTAGACACCCCCATCACGCAATCATCTGCAAATGCCATCATCTTGACTGGGGTTTGGCCTGGCACATGGACCCCAGTGAGTTGGGCATTCACATTTCGCAGTAGTGGGTCAAGGCTGAAGTTGTATAAGAGTGGGCTCAGGGGGTCCCCTTGTCGCAGGCCCCTTTGAGGACGGACTACTTCCATTAGGAAACCTGGGCCGCGCACTGCCATTGTTGCAGATTCCGTGAGCAGCATCACCCAGTTAATGAAGCGGGGAGGTAGGCGGAATTGTTGGAGGCAGGCCCTAAGGTATTCCCAGTTCACTCTATCATAGGCCTTTTGTTGGTCCAAGAATACAAGTGCCCCAGAGGCTGTGGACTGACACACATTAGCCACAGAGTGCACGTTATCCCAAATCGACCTTCTGGGTATGAAACTGAATTGTTCTGGGAGATGGTGGCAGATGCTACAGTCCCTAAACGGTTAGCCATGATTTTTGTTAAAATTTTGGTGTCTGTGTTTGTTAGAGAAATGGGGCACCAGTTGGCTAAGTCTAGCCTATCCCCTTTCTTGAAGAGTGTGACCATAAAGGCCTCATGTCCACCTGGTAGGAGGCACGTTTCCAACAGGCTTTGGTTGAGTGAGGCTAGCAGCAATGGGGATATATATTTAAAATATTTTTGTAGAACTCATATGGAATGCCATCTGGGCCTGGGCATTTTCAGTTTGGCGCACCGCGAATGGTAGTCCATAATTCGTTCAGAGTAATTAAATTCATTATTTCTGGGTACCAGAAAAAGGTGCGGATATGAGCTCAGTCGAGAAATTCTGCCATTTCGGCCAGCTGAATTGGTTTGGCTCAGTATAACTCAGAGTAATATCTTTGCGTTTCAATTGCCACTTCAGCCAGTGTATCCACAATAGAATTATCTGATCTTCGCACCTGTGTGCAGGCCATGCTCTGGCGTGGTGCAAAAATTTTTTTGAAGAAGTATGCGGTGCACTTGTCACCTTTAGTGATGCGTGTGGCCCTGTATTGGACACAAACCCGATGTTTGTGTTGCCTTTCAAGTGCGTTGAGGTGGACGGCTGCCTCCGCCCACTTCTGGCCCCATGCAGGGCTATATCCTGTGGCTGGAATGTTGGACTCCAAGTGGGCCAATTCCGCCAGCGCGCGTGATATAACTGCCAATGTGGCTTGTGAGCGTCTGGATGAGAGATGGCGATAGTGGTGGATGGTGTCTTCTTTGAAAGTTGCATTGTGGAAATGGGGTCCGCACAAAACGGTGCAACAAACAATTTTGCCAAAGTTGCCTCTTCCACCCACATGGAAAATTCTGGCGACGCGAGCTCTGGGGGGTGGATTTTTCACCAATGTGGGGCCTTTGCAACTGTGACAGGTAAGTGGTATGTTATTGATACCAGTCGGTGGTCAGAGAATTCCATTTTCGTTGTTTTGAAGTGGGAGATGTGGGGTTGGAATTTCGCCGGCACTAGAATAAGGTTGATGCAGGTCATGGACCTTGATTGGCCGTTGTGGATGTGGGGACGCGTCATGTTTTCGAGCAGTGGGGCATGTCACGGCAGCACATCCATTAACCCAAGGGTGGCTTTTAGAACGCGTAGTTCTACGTGACCCTGTGGGGCGTGGGGTGGGGGTGGCCACCGGTCCGTTGGTGAGGTTAGCCAACAGTTCATGTCACCAATTAGGAAAGAATTGGGGGGTAGTGGGAGGGATTTGACCAATGAGAAAAATTCCCGACGCTCATGTGCACCGTTTAGGGCGTAAATGTTGACAATTGTGTGTGCAACATTAGCCCATGAGAAGGTGACAATGAGCACTTGGCCATTTAGGAATGTTTCTGAAGATGTAAATTTGAAAAAATTGTTTTTCTAAATTAGCACCCCACAGTGCTTCGACCAAAAGGATAGGGATGGTAGGAGCATTGTTTTCCAAGCTTTCCTCGGAACCTCATGGACAGTGGGACTCCTGGATGGCCAGGATATCCACGGGCAAATTGTTTTGTAAAAAACTCAGTTTCCTAGCCTGGGACGGGGAGGCCTTGAGTCTGGCGATATTCAGCATCTCTTTAGTGAAGGTTTCCCCCATCGCACCTTAGGTACAAGGGGGTGGGCCCCCAGGCCCACCAGCCTCTTCCAGGTCCCCACAGGCTTTCACAGCAGTGTGGGTATTAGCAGCAACGCTATCGGGGTTTTTGTTAATTTTTGTGGAAAGAGTCGCGTTGGCTTTGGCCTTCGCTTTTTGTTTTCTCGACGTCAGACGAATTTTTTGCGGTGCAGATAAGTTTGGTGCACCGTCGAGTGGGGCAAAAAAAAATTTTTGGTTGGGATAGGTCCCAAGTTGGTTTTGACTGGGGCTTGGGTGCAGCGATTGGGTGAGATCAAATCTCCCATCAGATCCTCAGATTGAGTGCCCATTTGGCATGGGCCTCCCAATCTGATTGGGTGATAGATTCCTGAGTTGCTTCAGCTGTGAAGGTCTCCATGTCCTCCTGGCATTGTGAGTGTGGGATGGTGGTGGTGGCCTAAGCCGCTTCCTTGGCCGCAGTCCTATGGGCCTGCTTGGCCTTCTTCCACTCCTGCAGGGAGATGGGCTTTACCAATAGGTAGCAGCCTTGTGCTCCCCACAGGAAAGCCTCCTTGGTGCTTGCGGTTGGTTTGTAGTGCGCCTCTCCGCTGGCCATGGCCACCAAGGGGTGCTCTTGGAATGTGACGCCCTCTTTGATGGGGCATGCTTGCGCCTTATGGCCAAACGCGTCACAGTGGGTGCAAATGGGGGGCGCGCTGTCCACGGTTACCCAGAATGGGTGGGTGGTGTTCCCTGTGATGTCAATAAAGGTGGAGTGCGGGATCTGGGTTAGGTCCTTTGCGATCTCCTTGGTTGGGGTCAGAACTGTGATGACTTTGCCGGTGCACAGGTGTGACATCAGCGTGAAACGTTGCATTTTGAAAGATCGTATTTCGCCATATATGGTGAGACCATCTTTCAGGTGTTGCTCCAAAATGTCACATTTTACTGTAGTGGGCAAAAAGTCAAACGTGAGGAAAATTTGGTTTGATTTTGTCCATCTGGTGCATTTAGTTTCAACGACCCGTTGCCCTTTGGGGAGGTTGACCACTATGCACACTGCTGCAGCCTCGTCTGCTGCTATTTTGCTTTCGAAACCTAGGTCCAGCCAACCGCGTGACATGGAGTGAGGTGCAACGTACACCGCGGTCAGGAAAATTTTGTGTACATCTTCACAAAATTTTTCCCATAGGGCCATTTTTTGGATGTTCAGATACACACAGACTCGAATTCCACCGATGAAAGTGGCTGGGAATGTGGCGTGTTGATGTACTGGTTGCATCGTGCTTGCCACGCAAGTATCTCTGGGGAAATTGTGACCGCCAGTTTTTTTAGATTTTTTTCTATTCCGCCTGATTCTCCAGGGCGTTTTCAAATGTTAGAGGCCGCGGGCCTTCCACCTGCTCCTCTTGCCTTGCTTGCCCAACTGCTCCCAGACATGGGCGCAGATTAATCCCCTCTATGAGATTATCAAACTAGATTTAGTCTTGAATTGAATGGGTTGCAAAAGTGTTTGCAACGAGAAAGAAAAGTTGTCTGAAAGAGCTCTTTACTGATTAAAAAGGAAATGTGAATCGATTTAACCATATTGAAAGCTCTGGGAATGATTATGCCTCACTAAAAGGAGGTCCTAACATGTTTAATGTGTTTCTAGTTGAAGAAGCCCATACTTCAACTAATCCTGAAGACAAGCCGAGTTTCACCCTTCCTTCTACGTCCTCCACTCATCATAAGTCAATCTATGTCCAATAAGAAGTGCCCCAGTTTGCCCCAAGAGTTCATAGCCTTGAGAAGGATGAGGGTGTTTGCATCAACCAATCGCCTCATTCAATAAGGATGGAAACATGAATGGGTTCTTTAATACTTTGAATTAACATGGAAGTACCTTAGACCACTGGAAGAACAAGCTAATTATCTCAACCTTAAATGTCGTTAGAGCCGTTCAGGTTACATGTTACCTGAAGGACAGCTCACTTGCCTATCTGGAAGTTAAGGAGAAAGTGTTGTCATTGTTTGGGGGTAGTGATAATGGCTCAATGGAAGGCCAATTTCCTGACCATTGGGTTTCAGAACAATACCTTGACAGAGTTTGCTGATCAATTTACTTTAGAAGTGTATGCCTTAGTAGGGAGGGGACATTATTTGAGGCCAATGTTGGGATTGCAAGAAAAGCGGAGGTGAAACCATACCAGTAGCTCTTCAACGTGATGACTTTTGGTCTGCAAGGGGATATCCATATACTTAGAATTGTAAATACAAGCGCTGACTAGCTGCCACGTTCAGTCCACTTAATTTGGAGTGGAAGCCTTCAATGGCCACCGTTGTCCCTCCTTCTTTTAGTGGGCTGCAACAGCCACTAATAATTTTCTGACTAGTCCATGAAATTCCTATAATTTTTCACCTTGTCCTCAGCCAAATTATAATTTTTTGACCAACCCTCATCCTGGGCCTTCTAATGATACTTGTGGACGAGAAACCTTTGGAGTAACATGTTATGCATGTGGTCATCTCGGACATATTGCAGTAAACTGCCCCACCAAGTGACAAGTCCATGTTTTACAGCCAGACTAGTATAATCAGGGAACATATCAAGAGGAGTAGATATAGGACTCGCTACTTCAACTGGTTTAATTTCAATTATCCTAGATTTATACAATGCGTTGCTTTACAACAGACCCTGTAACCCCGCTGACATTTTAATTTTTCAACAACTTGCTGAAGATTTACAAGTGATGACCTGCTCGCAAGCCAAAGAGGCTGTGGTGGAGGAGGGCCATTAGGAAATGCCAATACTTATACCTTTCAGATGATAGAGCAAGCCTTGTCTGACAAAACCTCAATCCTCCTCTGACATGCCATCACTGAAAGGGGTTAATGTCTCTATCCTGGTAAAACTTTTTATTAAGGAATACCCTAAGGTCAGAGTGGGCATAATGTGGTTCCTTGAGAAAAATGCTTCCTTGTATATTCAAGTATCAACAACCAAAGTTCTTATTCAGAGTGTGAGCATTGTGATATTTTTATTATGCAAACCAAAGTTGTAAAATTATAAACACTGGTGCACTAATTACCAAGTATCAATCAAGTTGGTGGCTAAAATACCATTGAAACCCAATGTGGAGCACCAGATGGTGCATGGGCTGATGAGGCAGATTTCACTGTCTCAGAGGGGGCATACAATGTGCTGCCTCTGAAGTTTGTTGCAATCCCTCATCTCTGCACCAGCAATTGTTTTGCTGAATCACAACTATGACATGCTGATAGGAGAAGCCGTTGTACGCCACTTCTTTTTAGTAGTTGACATGGTGGAGGAGACATTTGAGATCCTGGGACAGCTGATACTGGTTTTGTACCTCAAGCGGGGTGCTGAATGATTCCGCTTGTGCTGGGAAAGTTAATCTCTTCTACAGTGACAGTGTAATCCCCATTGGATACCAGCACTTGAAAATAAAAAATATGGTTTTCCCTCATCAATTATATAATTTCAGGCGTTACCACTCCAATCTGCACTCTCTGTAACCTTTCCTTATAGTTGTCAATTATCATGGGGACAGAGAAGAAATTTAGATAGCCTAAGGCTTTATGGGGAGGTTCTTGGGCCCTTTCATCAATCCTGCCTCAAGCCCTCGTGTGGCCCTAGGCATCATATTACCTTAACATGGGGAGGGTCAAGCATTGTTGGCGAACCTGCAGGAAGGGCCACTGATGAACTGAAGACGCAAGTTGGTGGCATATCTGACTTTGACCCCATCACTGAGGTCATTTGCTTCCTTTAATTTGGTTCACTAAAGAAGTTTGGTCTTTTCACTGTACATCTGGTTGGAATAGTGGCAATAGTCTACAGTAAACTTTAGCGGGGCTGTCAGAAAAGCAGAAGGACTGAGCGCCGGTTTATTAAAAAAGTATCAGGACATTTTTGTGTTTAAATGACCATGATTTGGGATGGGCTCTCAGTGTTGTCCATTGTGTGGACCCAGGGGACTACCCTCATATTTGGTCCCAGCTAATCTGCCACTCAAGGGCTGCAAAGGAGACAATTCTGACAAAATACAGAACTTTCTGAAACATGGAATGCTGGAGCCATCCAAGAGTCCTTGGGCTTCACCCATGTTAATTGTAAAAAGAAAGGTGGCACCAACTGGGTAGTAATCAATTAACCAGAGACTGAAAAGAATCACCAAAAGGGATTCATACCCTCTGCCTCAAATTAATGATGCCTTAGATTGGTTAGGAGCACTCACTATTTTTAAGATATGGGCCTGATATCAGGTTACTGTCAAATTGAGTTTCCTGAATTTAACAAGAGAAGTGTGACATAATCACTTTCAAGGGTTTATTCCAGCCCACTAATATGCCACAGGGGCTATGTAACGTCATGGATTTGTTTCAATGGGCCATGGACACTACTCTGGGGGATCTTAAGCTGTTGTGCATCTTCTTCTACCTTAATGACTCTCAGGATTCTCCTTATGCAAGGTGTAAGACTGATCTTTTTTAGCTTTAGTGGTGCCCAACCCAAAAGGGGGAGCCGCCACGCATTTTTCTTTGCAAATGGGCCAAACAAAAGGGATTAATATAAATAAAGCTTTCCAATATAGCCCCTAGGTTATCAGCCTAGGAAGCCATATCAGAAGGCGGGGAAGCTTTGGGAAAACCTTTGTCCGGTGCCCGCTTTAGCTGGTGGACCATGGCGGACAACATAGGGGTAGGGGCATCAACGACATGGGGCAAGGTGTAAGTCTTATCCTGGGGATAATATTGACATATACTATTGTATGAGGCTTGACCTTCTAGCTACTCAAATGGTCCCTTAAGTCCCAAATTATTGTTCAATATTATGTCATCTATTTAGGATTTGAATTTGGAGAATTAATTTAATTACTCTGAATTCTAACTAATAAACATTTTAATATTCTCTTGAATATTTAGCCAAATTCTGAGGCCACACTACCACAACTCCATCATCAGTGGCCCAACAATCCCAATATCTCTATCAGCTGTTCATTCTATAATCTGGAAGGTTAGAGACTATACCAGAACTATTGGAAGAGCTCCTGCCTGAGGTTAATACTAATTTAACTTTTGCTACAAAACTATTACCAGGATATCAAGAAGCTCAGCTGACCTTCCACGTGGGATGCTATGATGGACAAACCACTTGGGAATCAAGATTGATTGATGAATCACTCTATGCCATTCCCAGTTAACCATGATTTTTCTTCCCCTTTCAACAGTACTATAAGTAGTACTGTCTTATGTTTAATAAATCACTTTTTCAGTGAATAGCTTATATTATTTATATATTATCTAGTTTAAGTTTATTTGAAAGAGCAAAGTCTTATCCATCGCTGCATCTTACAAAGCCCCTTCCTCTCAGCTGAATGTGAAGACTAAGCCTCCTGAAATCAGCCATTATGTTGGGCTCCTTAGCTTTTGCACCTACAAGCGCATCTGGTGGATGCGCGACATCTGGTGCTCACTACAGGGGCACTTCTGAGATGCACCTTGAGGAGATACCCTTAGCTTTGGACAAAAAGAACAGATCTATAGCGAGAAATCCAGACCCTGATCTTCTGACCTACCTCCTCTGGAATGGCCATGACAATAACTACTGGGACCAACTTTACAAAGAAATAAAATTTAGAGTGTCCTAGAAGATTTTGTGATTTTCAAACTCTCAGCTAAAGCCTTTGCTTGACCTATTAAGAACGCCTGAAGAAATTAAAAAGAGATATTAATGAGCAAAAAATGCCTTATATGCTCGCAACAACCCCAAGCATAGTTAGGATAGAATACCTAGATATGCTAGACATTCCCTATGATAAAACCACACAGAAAGCAATGTGGAAAATGACACACCACCCACTCCTATAACCAAGGATAAGAGCAAACGCCTGGCGCTGTTTGAGAAGGACCTATAGGACGGCGGACCGCTCCAACTCCCTCCACAAAACATGTGCAGTATGTGGAGGGGAGGGATCCCTACATCACCGCCTAGAAACATGCCCCCCAACCAAAGCTATATGGCAGGAAGTCGCACGCCTGCTCAAGATTCAAAACGAACAGGAATTCTCGATATCAAAGAGTATCTTCGCGCTCCATATCAAGTCACCAATCCCATCTACCCTCCGCTCCCTAATAATACCCATTGCAATGTGGACAATACACACAATTGCATTAGATGCGTTCAAGGGCACGGTCCCAACCATTCATGGGATTATTAACATATTCCATGTCCACTTACTAGAGCACTTCCAAGCCTGGCTCTATGGATATATGAGACCAAGACAAAAAGCGCTCATAGAATCATGGTTCCCACTCTGGTTCCTCCACACAGACCCTTTCCTTCACACCTGCTCCATAGCAGGGGAAACCCCCTCAGAGTTTTGCACCAACCCCCCATACCTGGCAGTCCCGCTAAAAACAGGGGTAACTTGAGTACCCTGGGGTGCCCAATTTTTATATTTCTTAGTTATTCTCTTAGTTTCACATATATTCTGTAATGTCTGTCCCCTGGTCAGCTTACCTTGGTTAAATAAAAAAATGAGCAAAAATGCCAGCATCATAGAATAAAAAAATAATGGAGGTGATATTTAATTTCAATGATAAGCACTACATTTCAAGAAGAAGTGAAATACTAGGAGAGATTCTTTTGAAGATATTACTTAGCAGAATGACTATTAGACGCTAGGGCCTGTCTACTGTGATGTTAAAGCTATTTAATACATTTTTCGACTTTAAACAAAACCAAAAAGAAGTTAGCTAAGCTAATTTTTATCCTCCAGTCAAAGGAAGAAGATAAAACCAATTGCAGTGCTCAAATTTATAATAAAAACCAATGATCTTAATACTAACTGTAGTATTTATTTAAGTAACTAAAAATGAATCTACCTTCTGATTTCAATTCCCACTCTGCTGTATTAGAGCAGAAAATGGAACCTTAGCGCATTGGCTTTTTGGACCCAAAAGTGCCAGAAAACAAATTCAACTTGGCCAGCGAACCTCAACAGAAGTATCAGGACAATCAATTTGGGACAAGTTGAGAACTAGTTACCAATCTCAATGATGGAATTAAACTATGAGAGCCCACAGAATTACCAAATACCCCCAGTGCATCAAAATGCCAAATTGGCTGGACAAAATTCCTGAGACTTACCTTTGCTCAAGCAATGACAATCGTAATGACTCCTCACTGACAAGTCTGGTGACCAGCAATCCCAAAGGCTCCCCTCTGAAAATTGGGCCAGATATTACTTAAAGGAAGTATCAAAATTACCAGGTTCAGCTCTCATCTTGAGATGTACTGGACTGACAAACCAGAGTCCGCAAATAATCTGATTGGCCTGAAATTCAAGGCTGAGGAATTAAATTATATCAAAAATTGAGGACTAACCTTGGAAAGGAAAAACTTATCCAAGCCAGTCAGGCATGCACCAATCAGACTGCACGCAAATCTACTGGTGGCTTGGCATTCTGAAAGCAACTCGCCACTAAGGCTGCTCACAAGAATGCACCTGCTGTCAGGGGTGCCAAAAAGCCTCATCATTATAGACCTGGAACTGTTGCCCTTCATGAAATTAATATATACATAAGTCTCCTGAGATTCTCATTTGCAAGCTGCCTTTCCAGAATCTCACATGTGAAATTGTTCAGGATTATATGTAATCTTTGCTTTCAAGCTTATGCCATCGCTGCCCTTCAGGAGTTTGATGAGGCTTACCTTGTTGGTCATTTAAGTACAATAATTTAACTGCCATTTATGCCAAGTGTCACTATTCAACCCAAGATTAAATATGACGCCATTAATAACTTCTCCTGCGCCATGTATCAGTTCAAGGATTAAGATAAAGGAGAAAGCCCAATGATGATGATCAACCTCCATGAGTTAATGGGCTTTGGCTTTCTCAACCCCACGCTGTACCACTATACTGTGTTCTCTCACCCGGTTGCTGGTGGAATAGATGGGCACCTGATGTTGTACATCTTGTTTGTCCTTGGGTGCAAATCAAGACCATCTTGTACCTTACGCCCAAATCATCTCATCAGCGACAAACGTCTTAAGCAAGTCATTTTAATCCACTCCTCTCTAGCTTCTAAACATAAAAATGCGCTTTCCTGACTAAGCTACTGTTGGGGATTCAACTACAATAACCAAAGTTACTAAAGATTGAGATTTGATATCTCAGTCTAATGAGATTGCAAAATCTGCGTTGGAGATATCTGATTCTAAGATAGACCAATGATCAACCCTTTAGATTTTAACTTCTCTGAAGGATGATGCTAAGCTATCTGATGAGACAGTAAATCATATAAGAAAATCGGTCTCATAAAATAAGAATAACATCAAATCTGTCCATAACAAGTATGGCATTAATAATCAGCTTATCAGTCATCTAATAGGAAAGATCTTCCCTTAGGTGCATCTCAAAAATCCTCATGAATAACTACTAAATCTACCCCTATAAATATTCATCATTTCTAACACATAAAGTACCATGATTTTTGTTTTGAGTAGCCTATTTTGGTCTCTTTTCATACAGGATTCTTTATTTACAATTGGAATAAACTATAGCAACGGAACTAGCAACTTCATTGTAACTGTGTCAATCTTTTCTAGAGCCATGGAACTGATAGTTTTGTAGCCTTTGTAGCACCTGCTTATCTTAATTTCTCACGAAATCTTCTAATACTGGCGCTTTCCGCCAGATCTGCTTCCAAGGCTACCTGGTGAAAATATATTTTCATGATATGAATATGTATAGCGAAGAAAGCCCCTCTTCTGAGGAATCAATGAGTATCACCCGATGAGCACACTCCAACAGGCAAGAGATGCCTTCCACTAATACAGATAATCTACAATTTCAAGCTTTTGTGGACTTGGCCATCATGGGCCCTGACCATAATGATATCAGATTCAAACAGCAAAAGTAGAAGAAACAGTCAAAGGCTTGACAAGGGGGACTATCCAGCCTGGTGCTTGTCCTAATTGAGACAAAGCAACTTAAGTTGCTAAAAATATGATGAATTTATATAGCCAAGCGGTGTTACAATCTACGTAAAGTTGGTTTGGCTAGAACTGAGCAGTACTTCTGGAATTATGTACATCCCGATATTCACCATGTACTCAAGATTTTGGGGTTGAATCATCTCAAGAACCAGCGCCAGTTGACCCTGGCAAAGGCATTTCACTCTCAGTTATCCTCGTTTTATGAGATGGCTTCTAACTTTGGATGGGATAATTGGGAAGCCATTCTCAATAATAGAAGCGAAATCAACAATACACATAACCAGTTATTGGTAGTTGATAATGTAGTTGTGGGATACATCAGCCAAGAAGTATCTCAGCAAGTTAGCGATGTCACTAACTCTATTCACCACCGTATCATCACCACTGAGGATGAGATTATGAGACAACTGTGACTATTGGAGGTCAAACATGAGGAGCGTTTTAGTGAGCTTTATGGGCTAGCTTTCATCTTGTCCAATTGGTGGATACTATCAGAGAATTTGGACTCGGCCCTGTTGGTCCTCCTGGACCGCTGGGACCATCTAGTTCCCTTTTGGTAACCCTGGGACCTCCTGGTGAACGTGGTCCTCCCAGTCTGGTGGGTCAACAAGGCCCACCGGGGCCAGCAGGTCAAGATGGGTCACAAGGACTCCTGGGACCTCCTGGTCCCCCTGGCTCCTCGATTCCAATGCACAATTCTGAGCATTCAATTCTATTAGTATTGAGAATACAAGCGTTAGAAACCCAAATTTGATCCATAGCACTAGGATGTTTCTTATCATTGGAAGGCCTTCTGACTGACCCAGATTACTATTTAACCAACTTATTGGATGGTTTGGATAATTCTCATCATCTATGTGATGCTAACCAAACTATGCAAGAAACCCAGTTTTCAAGGTTAAACGCTTCCATTGAATGGTTATCTGCTTGATGCGGAGTACTTGAAATCAAGCAAGAAGAGATGATCACTGTGATTTCTAACTTGAATCAACAACCTGCGAATGATCATCTTGCTCAATGGGTTCATAATTACAGGAGGACCTCAATTATTTAAGGCAACAAGTTTCTCATATTCCCACTCAAGCTCATATTCCAGAATATGAACCCTCTGAAGCTGATCCAGTCTTGGTATCCGTGTACATGTTTTAAGTAATAAACCCCCTACCTTTAAACCTACCTTTAAGGGTAAGTTTGAGCCAGGTGAAGGTAGCATTCATTCGTTTCTCTTTGTCTATGAGCGTGCAATGGACGGGGCAACAGATCAACTGAATGTCTGGCATATTATCACTTTCCTATGACAGTTCGCTCTATAAATCATGGTTCCTCACCTGAAGGTTTGCAATACATGGGCTCAAGTGAATACCGCCCTTATTAAGAAATTTGGGAGTGATCAAAAACTATCTAATCAAAAACAAGCTTTTATGAACATCAAAGTCAAATAATGAGAGTTCATCCATGATTTCGCTAAAAGATTCTACCATGAGGCCCGGACTCTTGCTACTTGTGACTAAATTACGGTAGATGATGCCATATTGGCTGTAATGAGTGCGTTCTCTCCTTGCACTCAGTTGCTACCACATTTAAAATCACTTAAACGTAATTTCAGATCCATTATTGACATCAAAAAGCGCTCATGGAGATTCCTAATGGTGTGGTACACCCAACCTCTGCTAATAACCCTCATTCTTATATCCATGCGATGCCCCTAAACCCAAACCTAATCCAAAGAAGAAACCGTGCACTTATTGTGGTCTTGTGAGTCATGTGATATCTCAATGTTGGAAAAAACAGTGGAGGATCGCAAAAAGAGGAGTCAGCATAGGGTAAGAGGCTCCCTGTGGAACTACCCCCTGTGCCTCCATCAAAACTATAACACTTCTACTGACTGTTAAGTGATATCTTCTCCTGGTGAGCTTAATGTCCCTGATGAATTAGCCAACAAAGATAGTATTTCTGCTTACGATTCTGTTTCTTCTTTTAATTTAATTCAATTGATTAATCCCTCGGTGTTTTTAATCCCAAACTTTGGCACTGATGTGACCCAGTGGAAGTCATTGTGCATAAGGTAATGTTTTGGCTATTATTGATTTGGGATTGCCCATCAATGTAATCTCGTCCAGGCTTATGAAAAAAATAAAAATTGGCGCCAGAATTAAACCATTCTCAAGAATATGGAACTGCCAGTCCTTCCTACACTAAAACTATAGGAGCTTATTCATCTCTCCCAATGCGATTTGGAAAGTTGGTTGTGTCAGCCCCTGCAGTTGTGTTGGACAACAACTACTATGACTTGCTCTTTTGAACCAAATTTTTCATTGAGTTTGATGCGATAATCAGCCTTAAGAACAATTACCTTTCTTTAACTTGGTACTGAGTACCTTTAATATTACAAGATGTTCCCAATAGCAAAGGCAAACCAAAACGACGTGTTTTATTTATTGAAATACCCCACTTCTCTCTATCGTCTTAAATACCAAATCTTGAGATCAAGGACTATACTTCCACCTCCATCAGCTTATGCCTCTGAGGGAATGCCTTTATATTCTAAACCTCCGATTATCATTCCCCCAAAAGCTCAAGTCATCATTGATATGGGAGTACAAGCGTTTGTACCCAATGATCATGTGTTAGAGATATTAGCTAGCCAAAATCCCTCTCATTTGGAGGCTTTGCCCTGCCCTGGTATCCTTGATCCTGCCTGCAATGGGACTGTTTTAGTTCAACTAGCTAATTTCACTATTCGACCTATGCAATTGAATTGCAATAATCCCATCACCTATGTGCAGCCTACTCCTGTGAGTGAAATCATATCCATCTCAGGATGTGGAGATTTACATGAATTTGGGCTGGAAGATCCCCCTATCATTGTTAGAAATGACGTCAAATTTGGGGATTCACTTACTTCAGAACAACAGCATGAAGCTGAGGCTCTGATTGAAGAATATGCGGATATATTTGCTCAAGGTCCTGGAGATTTAGGACTAATGAAAGATGTGCAGCATCAGGTGAAAATCCTTGATACTCCCCCTGTTCGAGCTCATCTATATGGCAAATTTAAAGTTGAGGAGGCTCAGGTATCAGTGGAATTGAAACAACTACTTGATGCGAGGCTGTTAACGCCTTCTAAGAGTCCATGTTCTTCACTTTTACTACTAATTTAAAAAAAGATGGGGGCCATAGAGTGGTTATAGACTATCCTCAGCTCAATGCTGTTACCCAAAATGATTCTTTCCTCTACCTCGCATAGATGATTCATTTTGATTATTGTCTGAATCACAATATTTCTTAGCTATGGACTTTGTGAGTGGTTATTGGCAAATTGACTTGGCTCCAGAAGATCTTCAAAACTGTAATTTTATCTCTAGTGAGGGGTTATTTGATCCCACTTGTATGATTCAGGGGCTTTGTAATGCCACTGCAACTTTTCAATGAGCCATGGATGGCTTGTTTAAGATTTGAAACAATCTTGTGGTTTGGTATGTTTAGATAATGTTACTGTGTTTTCTCGCACTTTTAACAACCATTTGGCTCATTTAAAAAAGTTTTTGGTCAGATGCGTTGCGCTTCACTTAAGCTAAAACATTCCAAGTGTGCTTTTTTTTTTACTGAGATGGAATTCTTAGGTCATAAAGTTAATCGTGAGGGGATTTTACCATTATCTAATAAGATAAAAGCTATTTTGGACATGTCTGTTCCTAAAAGCTTAACAATATTCAAGTGTGTTTAGGGATAATTGTTTATTACTGAGAATTCATCCCCCATTTTGTGGAGATTGCGGAGCCTTTAGTTTACTTTTTTCACAAGGAAGTCCCTTTTGTATGGGAGAATCGCAGCAAGCTTATAATCTGTTGCGCCAAGCCTTAGTAAGTGCACCAATCTTAGCCCATTCTGATTTCTCCAAACTTTTTATACTATTTACTAATGCCACTGATATTGCTATTGGAGCCGTTCTGGATCAACATGTGTAATATTTTACTTGTTTGTTCTTATTGGCAAATAACCCTAGTGATCTTTTTACTGCACAGGTTTGATTTCCTCATGCACTTCGCATTGTAAAGAATATATTATCTAATAATAGTATGGAGACTATTATCCATAGTTGAGTTAGAACTATTATCATGCCCAACGCTTCAGCCAGTACTTCTGATTGAATACTTCAAGTCATATTTGTAAAAGATTTGTTCCCTCTATTACTGTCCACTCAATCTTCGTCAAGATCCTCTGATGACAGTCTCCTTTGGCCCAACACACAGTAGGCAGATATCCCTGATTTGTGGCTCCTTTTGTCTCTAGATCCCCACTCGGATCTCTAATCTTCTCTCTGAGAGTCTACCAATTATTGCCTTTATGCAATAGTATCCTTAGGATGGAACTTCACACTGGATGCTGATAGGTTAACTATAACCAAGTCTACAAATAAAACTAATAATGTTTTTTCGTAGTAATAGTTGTTTTTATTAATATTTGTTTTTTATTATAGTGAGTCCTAGAAATTTATAGGGGATTTGGCCATCTAACCCTCAGTTGACACCTCTTTGATGAAAAGGCAGCCATTACCATTAAATTACCCATCCTCGTCTCAGCAGCAATGGTCTTCCCAATCCTGGCTAGGTTTCCATCATTGGATATCCTTGAGACCCCAAATAGAAAGAGTCGGAAATGTGTCACTAACGTTTTCCTCTCAATCCAAGCGAACCAACCATAATTGGTTAGCAACCTGCTTAGGTAATGGGACTTTTTACCCATTATGGCAGGTCACTTCACCAACCAATCGATTTACTAGTTTCAGGTGGCATCACTCATCTCACAACTCACTACTCATTCTCAATCACTCAGTGATGAAATTCAACCCTGATCCCAACTGGTACAACTGATATTTAATCACTATCAGATGCCCATATTTCGTTGGCCTCTCCACCCAATGAGATATTAGTTATTCATCTGGATTGATCTCCAATGGATACAACCAGGCGAATATCCCAAAATCCCCCAAATGTAGTTCCTCTGAAATTTGGGCCAACCAATTTCTGATTTACTTCACTTAGGGAATTTTCCCCTAGCGACACCAGGTAATCTAGCAGGCTGGAAATATGGGTAAAAATCCCAACACATCCCCCATTTTGCCTAGATTTCCAGCGATAAAAGGACTGGGGCATGGGAACACCGCTTTGGACACCTGGTCATTACTTCATTGGTTCAAGCAGAGTACACTCATCAATACTCAACGCTGCTTGGGATGACCTTCAGCACATAGCATTCCTCCTCTTCCTCCTCGCTACCACCTACTCAGAGCGCGGTCCCCACAACCTCTTATTGTGCCAGGCTAATCAAATTACTTGTGACAATATTATTCCCAGGATCCAGTTTTCCCTCCATCAGGTATATGACCCACTGTCAAATTCAAGATTCTTGGTCTGGCGTCCTTGAATTTTTGATTCTCTCCTCATCCTAGACAGGAGACTCTTACCATCAATGTTTGTTTCGCAGCTTGATTAAGAATACTTATTTCTATTTGCCCTCATTATTTCGCTTATAACCTCTTGGCTGTAAGTCATTCTTAATTCTTCCCTCAGGAAGCTTATTTCATTAATTTTTGAAATCAATTTCTTAAAATTATAGCCTATTGGATTATAGAGTGCATAATGTCAACTTCTATATAAGTCCAACATCCCCCTCTAGTCCTGCTCATATGTTGAACTCAGAATCCTGCTACCAACAGCTTCTTAACAGCTTGTTAGATTTGGACCTCCACCTCTTCCAGTAAATGAGTCAGGATGATTGACGGAACCTCTTCTATGGTCCCTCCAGGACTCATATGCCTAGTCTAGTGCAAGTGGCTAGTCCTTACATCAAATTACCAGAAACAGTAACCAATCCTTCCAAAACCAGGTATATCATCATTTAAAACAACTTTCGGCTGACTCTTCCCTTGCAGTCAATCCCCAAGTTGGACTTTGAAACCCTCCTGGATTTGGCTCCTTTTGCTGATTTTTGAACATCATTATCGATGCTCTGGAGGTCATGCCAGCCACTTTGGATCGTTCATTCTTGGCCAGGTTGGACTTGCTTCCTGAGTTCCTCTTCTGACTTAGTCAATTCTACAAACCCAATGTGCTGGTTTCTGAGCTTTCAATCAGGAACAGCATACATTTTGAGCTCCCCTATGCTGAACTTTGGGCGCAAGTACTGAGGCGTTGACATTAGTGCTGAATCCCTCTGATCTGGACAACCTTCTGGATTGTGATACTGCCAATTATGCTCACCATTTTGCTGGCCAAGTTCTTCAAAGTTGGTCAACGAAACTTCCAGCCTCGCCTGGCTTCCATTGGTCATTCAGCTTCAGCTTCTGCGAAGCCTATAGTCATCAATTACTAGATGAAATCCGCTCTTTACACAACTACCTTTTCTATGGAGCTTCTCATTGCTATCTTCCATTGATGGCATTAATTGGGGGCATGATTTGACAACCCCATCGAGTATTCCTTCTTTGCTGCTGGCTCACATGTCCAGTGTTCTTGATGAGGCCTGTAGCAGGCACTCAAGATAAGTTTTCCACTGCCAGTGCTTTATCAGGATTACTCTGGGTTATTTGCTGAATGCCTCTTCCTATATTGCTGTTTTCCTCCCCACTCCGTGGTTTCACAATTGGCTTCTTCTGACATATCAATTGCCCTTCCCCTAGTCACATTTTCTCAGGGCTCGGCGTCCACTCAAAGAGCGTGGTTTTGTGTAGGTCTCACCCTTGCAAGTGTCCAATTGCATATTAATTTTGATGGGCTATTTCTTCCTACCGCGATCCATCCTCCCTCCCTCAAGAGGTGACATAGGCAGAATCATCCCCATACTGAGGGCGATTAATAAAAATAAAATTATAAAAAATATATTAGCTTTTTTTCTATGCATTTAAAATTCTTTTTACCCAATATCTTTTATCAATTTTTTTATTTTATTTCTCTCTCTTTTTTTCCCATGGGATTTGACCTTGTTTCAGTTCAGAGGTCCATCTTTTCCCCCAAACAGGATCTAGGGCAATTAAACCTACCAGTTTTCTATGGTTCAGAGGTCCTTTTTTTGGACTTAACCATTTAGATTGGTTCAGAGATCCTTTTTTTGAACTTGCCCTAATCATCAGGACATGACCAACTTAATGTTTCATCAGTCCTTCATGAATTCTTTTATTTTTTTCTTCGATCCAATGCTTTAGATACTTAGCATGTACTTGATTTACTACTCTTCAATCCAAGAGATTCTTGATGGAATAAGCATGGTCGCCATCTTAGCGATTACTTTGAACGGAACTGACTATAATGCATCAATTTTGTTTCTTCATCCAAAACCATGTGTATTGCAATAGGCGACTCTTTCTCCTATTTGATATTCTTCTAATGCCAGTCAGTTCTTATCATCCATTGATTTTGTCATATCCTTTTCTTCATATTGTATCAAATGCTTGCGATTTCATATTGATCAGGATACTCATCAGTCTGTTCAGGTATTGCTTGGTACTCATCCCTGACATAGGTTCTACTACTGAATATATTATTGGCGGCAACGCGGCCTTCCTCCCATATAGTTATTTCAAATGGCATCTTTCCCATCGCTGTATGATGACTAATGTTATAGGAGAACATCACCAAACTCAGGTACATTCCCCACGCGGAAGTTCTCCCTGCGACTATCTTCCTCAGCATCGCAGCCAGTGTCCCATTGACCCATTCTACCAGTCCGTTTGTCTCTGGCCAGTATGGTACTGACATGACTCCCTGGATCCCCATTATTTCATTTAGCCTTGGGATCACATGAGATGTGAAGTTGGTCCCATTGTCACACAGTAGGACTTGTGGACATCCATGCCACTATACTACTTGATCCAGGTGAATCTCACAGTACTGGTAGCATCAACTCTGGTCAGGGCTTTCGTTTCAACCCATCTCATTAGATGGTTAATAACTACTATGATGTATTTGACTCCTCCTGTGCTCATTGCTAGAAGTCCCATCATGTCAATAGATACTGTGTGCCATGCAAATCCAGGTTAGACCAGTCAGTATCCAGTTGTATTCTTATGTGGTTTATGCAGTCAGCATTCCACACAACAAGCCAGATGATCCGTGACATAGTAGTTAATTGATTCCCAGTAATATTACTGACAAATATGGTCAATTGTTTTTCTCAGGCCTTTATGCCCAACAACCTTATGAGCTGCTTGAACTATTGCTGCTCTTTCTGATGGTTTTGGGAGTAATAATCATTTCCCATTTATCATCTTTAATACTTGTCCATCCATGATCTTGGTGTTTTCCATCACTTTTCAAAGCGCACCTTGGATTTCTTGAGGCTCGTCCTCAATTCTTCCTTTAACCATTCTCTGAAATAGTTCATCCGCCTACGGATATACCAACTGGACCATTGGTAACTGCAATAAGCCATCCGCGTTCTGATGAGAAGCCTCTACTCGGTGGATTATCTCATAATCATAAGCCTGAAGTTTAAGTGCCCATCAGGCCAGTCATCCTTCAGGTTCTCTTAAATTGTGCAGCCAATGCAATGAAGAGTGGTCCATCACCACCTTAAAGTGCGTTCCATGGACATACACCCAAAACTGTTTACAGTTGTAAATGACTGCAAGGCATTCACGCTCAGTTATGGTGTAATTCCTCTCTGCAGCAGAGAGTGTCTGGCTCACATATGCCACTGGATGTTCTTCCCCAAGTTCATCTACTTGGCTCAGTACAGCGCTGATCGCCATCAATGAAGCATTAGTTTGAATGATAAACTCCCAATTGAAATTCAGATATTTCAGAATTGGCAAATTTATTAGATACTGGCTTAATTCATCAAAGGAGTCCTGGGCCTCTTCATTACATACAAATCCTTCTTCATAATTTTATTCATCCTCTAATAGTCAATCACTACCCAATTTGATCCATCTTTTTTCTTTACAATCATAATCAGGATTGCCCAGGGACTTGACAACGGAACTAGAAGCCCATGCTTCACTAGTTTGCTGATCACATCTTCTACTACTGCTTCAGTGGCTTTCAATCTTCAGATTGGTCTCATTCTTATCGGTAGATTTTCCCCAGTGTCAACCTTTTTAATTATGCCTTGTGTGCATCCCAATTCATGGTCATCCTGAGCGAATACTTCCCAAAATCTATCAAATAATTTGAGCACCTCCTCCTTCTGCCCTTCCAGCAGAACTGTAAGCTGCTCTCTATCAATTAATAGATTGATGCTTTTGGCCACCTCGGCCAGTAATTCCATTTCATCAAGAGACCCAACATCATGAGATCATCTCAATTTGGCCTGATCGGCAGATTTACCACTATTGACCTTGCAATTCACTTCATGTGTATCCCAATTTTATGGTCGTTTTTGGGCGAATTTTCTCCAATACTTTTCAATTATTTGAGCATCTCCTCTTGCTGGCCTTATGAAAGATCAGCGAGTTGCTTTAATCAACCAATAGTTGATACTTTTCAGCTACTCCAGCTGATAATCTCATCTCATTGAGGGTGGAATTTCCTCCATTTGGCTGTTAGGATTTCTTGTCGCTTCTTAGGTCTGGACTCATAGACCTTAAAATCAATATTTTAAAATTTTATATATTTTTTGTTTTTTTTTGCAATGGGACTTGCAACCTATAAAAAGGCTCAGAGGTCCTTCCTTTCCCTTCATCTTAACTGGGTTCTGAGTACTTAAACCTACCAGTTATCATGGTTCAAAATCTTATCCTCTTAATATTTAACCAACCATTTGGTTCAGTGGTCCCCTTCTGGGACTTGACCAAAATCTCAGGACATAACCATTTGATGGTTCAGAGGTCCGCTGGTACACTGCAATTATTTTCTCTTAGGCTTAATACTACCAATTAGTATTGACCTTTCTCCCTATATGACCAGCAGCGCTGTCTTATCATGTATAGGCCATACTTGCCGACTTTGGGCAGTTCTTCTGAATTAGGCCTTTTAATTCTGACTGTAAATTCGTCCAACAGGCCCTAATTTCATCTCTGATTTGGCAACTGATGCTTTCAGATCTTTTTATTTCATCAGCCAACAGTTTCATCTGATTGTTCAGCTCGTTTTTCCTCTGAAAAGGATTTCTAGGCTTCATGGCTATCCACAGGTCGTTCTGGCCTCGTTAGTTTCATCCAATTTCTCCAGAATTAATGAACTCGTCTCCAGAAACTTCTGACCAGTGATTGAGTGTTATTAAATCAAATGATTTCCTCCACTATCTTGGATCAATCATTTCCTATTTTGACTTCATCTCTTCATTGGTATGGCAATACAATTCTCCAAATTGATTGCTTCTTATTTTTTCCAATGCCTCATCTAAACACTCTCTCCTCAGGACTATTTAAAGTGGATCCAATTTCAACCTGAGTTGATCCTGCTGTTCCTTGGGACTATTTCCAGTGGGCCCAATTCCAACCCAAGCTGGCCCTGCTGAAACTCTTCATCTCAAGTAGATGTCTGGTGGAACTGGTTTCCTTGCAGCACTAGGTAGTTCCATATTTAAGCTGCAAGTTCTTTTCCCTGAACTTGAGTATCTTCATTTTGTTTCACTCAAAGCTCCACTGCTGAGCTGGGTGAACGCCATTGAATGTGATCCTCTTCACGTTTTATCTTCATTACTTCCTTCAGTAACTTATTTCCAAAATTGGAAACATATTCTTTGTATGACATAATTGATGGATTTTTCTACTCAACTACCCCCTGTAGTGAGCACCAGATTGTATAAATTTACTAGTTTCTTCTTACTGGAAAACAATCCTAGTGATTCTTTTACTGCACAGGTTCTATAGCCTTGTGCACCTCGCGTTGTAAAGAATATATTATCTGATAATAATATGGAGACCATTATCTGTAGTTGAGTTAGAACTATTATTAGGCCCAACGCTTCAGCAAGTACTTCCGATTGAATACTTCAAGTCATATTAGTAGGGATTTGTTCCCTCTATTACTGTCCACTCAATCTTTGTCAAGATCCTCTGATGACAGTCTCCTTTGGCCCAACACACAGTTGGCAGCTATCCCTGATTTGTGGTTCCTTTCATATCTAGATCCCCGCTCAGATCTCTACTCTTCTCTCTGAGAGTCTACCAATTATTGCCTTCTGCAATAATATCCTTGAGATGGAACTTCACACTGGATGCTGATAGTTTAACTATAACGAAATCTACAAATAAAACTAATAATGTTTTTTGTAGTAATAAATTGTTTTTAGTAATATTTGTTTTTTTATTATAGTGAGTCCTAGGGAATTTATAGGGGATTCGGCCATCTAACCTTCTGTTGGCACCTCCTCAATGAAATGGCAGCCGTTGATATTAAATTAACCATCCTCGTCTCAGCATCAATGGTCTTCCCCATCCTGGCTAGGTTTCCATCATTGGACATCCTTGAGACCCCAAATAGAAAGAGTCGGAAATGTGTCACTAACGTTTTCCTCTCAATCCAAGCGAACCAACCATAATTGGTTAGCAACCTGCTTAAGTAATGGGACTTTTTACCCATTATGGCAGGTCACTTCACCAACCAATTGATTCGCTAGTTGCATGCGGCATCACTCGCCTCACAACTCACTACTCATTTCCAATCAGTCAGTGATGAAATTCAACGATCCCAATCAGTATACCTGATAGTTAATCACTATCAGATGCCCCTATTTCGTTGGCCGCTCCACCCAATGAGATATTAGGTAGTCATCCAGACTGATCCCCAATATATATGACCAGGCGAATATCCCAAAATTCCCTAATGTAGTTTTCTCCAAAATTTGGGCCAACCAATTTATGATTCACTTCGCTTTAGGGAATTTTCCCCTAGTGACACCAGGTAATCTAGCAGGGTGGGAATAAGGGAAAAAATCCCAACGCCATGATACTAACTTGGTTGATCACCCCATCACATACTATAGTAAAAACGCTTTCTAAGGCTGAATGCAATTATAGCATTACTGAGAGAGAATGCCTTGCAGTTTTGTCTGCCATCAAGCATTTTTGCCCTTACCTCTATGGCAAGCATTTCACTATCATCACGGATCATGCTTTCTTGAATTGGTTGCATCAAATAAAGGATCCTGACGGGAATTTAGCTAGATGGGCGTTAAACCTCCAGAATTATGACTTTACTTTTTCAACATCGCGCTGGATCTATTTATCAAAATGCTGTTGGACTTTCTTGATTACCTATACTAAGGTTATTCTCTGCTGAAGTGGATCGCATCTATGACTTGATTGGTAGACCTGAGCTCTGATACCAAAAATTTAAGAATGTTATATCAAAGCTACAATCTTAACTGAAGATACTCAGGTTAAAGAGGGTCCATTATACAAGAAGTTGAGATCTAAGTGGTTGCCCTTTAATTTGGCCCTTTGCGAGAATGGATACTATTATGGAGTCTCCTTAAACTGTAGGGCATGGAGCTGTTGCTAAGACCCTACAGTGATTTAAAAATCATTGTTAATGAAATAACATGATAGATTCTGTACAGGATGTGTTGGGGTCTTGTTTTACTTGCCAATAACAATGTGGTGGAAATATGATTTTCAACACAAAGTTGTGAGACCTTCTGAACCTTTCTCAACTATAGGTATCGATGAATTGGGTCCTCTGCTACCATAGTTATCGGAATGTCACCTTCCAAAGCTTTATATGGTCGGGATTTTATTCTCCCCTCTAGTGTACAACCTATACTTGAGGAGGCTACCCTGCAAACTAATGATTTAGCTATGAGGAGATTAGTTGATGATATCATTCAAGTATAAGATTTAGCTTTGAATTCCCTTGCTGCTTTCACCTTAAAAGAGGGAACCAAAACCAACGCTAATAGACTATGCTACCAGAATATCAAGTTGGGGGATCTAGTATTCTTGTATCACCATAGGCCGGTAGGAAGGATTCACAAGCTTGACACCTTATGGGCTGGTCCTTACCACATTATTTATCATTGGGGTATTGAATACTCCATTGCAGCTGTTGATATTGGTACTGTTATCAATAGAGTGCATAATAGATTTCTTCATAAGTATGTGCCCCCTAGGCAAGACCTTGAGGGGGGAATTGTTGGGTTTCAACTATGATGACCAAAGTTACTCAAGATTGAGATTTGATATCTTGGTCTAATGAGATTTCAAATCTACATCAGAGATATCCGATTCTAGGATAGACCAACAATCAACCCTTCAGAGTTATCAACCTTCTTTAAAGGATGATGCTAAGCTATCTGATGAGACAGAAAATCATATAAGAAGGTCGGTCTCATCAAATAAGAATCTTTTCATATCTGGCCATCATAAGTGTGATATTAATAATCAATAATATCTATCATCTAATAGGAAGGATCTTACTTCAGGTGCATTGCGAAAATCCTCATGAATAACTACTAAATCTACACCTATAAATATCCCTCATTTTTAACAAATAAGTACCATGATTTTGTCTCGCGTAGCATAATTTTGGTCTCTTTTCATACAGATTCTGTATCTTCAATTTTAATTAACTATAGCAGAAAAACTAGTAACTTCATTCCAATTGTGTTGATCTTTGCTAAAGCCACAGAACTAATAATTTCGTAGCCTTCATAGCACCTGCTTATCATAATTTTTCACAAAATACCAATGACTACTCTGACAGTCGACCCTCACAACTCCATCCTATCTTGTCAGTTTAACCCAAAGCACCTCTTACTTAGATCCCTGTATTGGAATTCCCCATGAATCATTCCAAGGTTGCCCATGACACCCTCACAAGCCTAGCCGTTATAACCAAGGGCCAAATTTACCCTCTTGACACCAAATATTTTGTACTGAATTTATATAATAATTTAAAGAAATTTATTTATGGTGACAAGTCCCAGATTACTAGCCATCTACGTCACCGCCAGGCATTTTTTATGCTCAACTCTAAACGTGAGGGTGCCTAATGCCAGGAGAGCTTTCAGCACATGGTCAGGTTCTTCACAATATGAATAGCTATCATGGCCTTATGACCCAAACTGAGCTGGCTCAAACCTTGACCAGCCATCATCAGATGAATATTTTTAAGTCTAAAGACAAAATTCATAAAATAAAAGGAAACCAATAAATTTACCAGCCAATTTACAACAAGAGTGCACCTCAAATACTCAACGATTAATTGGGTAAATTATTTCCGCAGTGCAATACTTACTTCCTTGGACAAGGCTTGAGGGGACTCTCTCAGGATTCTCTCTATGCAAGGTGTAAGGCTGATCTGTAAAGATTGACATATACTACTGTATGGACATGTCCTTCAAGCTACTTAAATGGTCCCATAAGATCCAAATTAAGGTTGATTTTACATCATCATCAATTTAGGCTTTGAATTTGAAGAATTAATTTTAATTACTCTGAATTCTAACTAATAAACATTTTAATATCTTTCTTGAATATCTAGCCTAATTCTGAGGCCACAATCACCTAAATCATCATCAGTGGCCCAACTATCCTAATATCTCTATCAGCTGTTCATTCAAATATAGCAGGTCGACCTCTATACCAGAACAATTGGAAGAGCTCCTGCTTTATGGTAATGTTAATTTAACTTGCGCTACAAAACTATTACCAGGAGTTCAAGATGATCAGATGACCTTCCACACGGGATGCAAAGATGGAAAACCCACTTGGGAATTAAGAGTGATTAATGAATTAATCTTTGACATTCCCTATGAACATGAATTTCCTTTCCCTTTCAACAGTACTATAGTAGTACTATCTTTTTTAATAAAATACTTTTTCAGCGAATAGCTTATATTATTTATTATCTAGTTTGATTTCATTCTATGAACAAAGTCTCATTCATCGCTTTGCCTTATGAAGCCCCATGTCCTCTCAGCTGACTGTGATGCACTAAGCCTCTACAATCAGCCACTAAATTGGGCTCCTCAGTTGTAGCACCTGCAAGTGCATATGGTAGAAGTGCGACAACAAAACTAACGTCTGCTTGCAGAACTTTTGAGAGCATCTGAATCATTTGTGGAAGGTATTCCACCAGCTCGTAGAGGCCAACATGAAGATTAAGCCTCATAAATGACACTTATTTAAAGAGCAGCTGGAGTATCTTGGGTTTGTGGTGGAATTTAGGGGCCTTAGGCCATACCCAGCTAAGGCAGAAGCAATCTAAAGGGTGACTGGACCGTGCTATGTGTAATATTAAAGTATTTCTGTGCATGGATAGTATTTACTGATGCTTTATTCCAAACTTCAGCTGTATCAAGACTCACTTTTTAGCTTCTGAAAAAGGATGCTATGTTCAAATGGATGGAACGTTGTCAGAGCTCCTTTGACACTCTCTGGACGGCGTTTATCAGTGTTCCAGTGTTGCAATAGCCAAACCTTGAGAAGAAGTTCATCATCCAGATGGAAGCCTCCCTTTCTACCATTGGGGTGGTATTACAGAGGGATGACGAGGATGTGAGGCATCCAATCGCCTATTACAGCAGATTTTGACTACCATGAGCGGATAAACACGGTGACCAAGTTGGAGTGCCTAGCTGTAATTTATGTATAAAGCAGTTCCAGGTGTACCACAATGGCATAAAGTTTAAGGTCATAATCAACCATGCTTCGTTGCACTGGTTACAGAATCTTTAGGAGCTGGAGGGACGTCTCGCATAGTGGACGTTTAAACTTCAAGCCTACAATTTTAAAGTAAGACACCCCCTGATGCTAAGCATCAGAATGCCAACTGTTTATCACGGCTTTCTAATGGTTGCCATAATGGCAGATCTGGGTGCTTTGATGTATGAAAAGATGATTTGTGTCATGTACACTAATGAACCACCTTAAGTTACCTTATTGTTAGATGAACTGAGAGATGGTACTTTTCAAAAAATGAGGAGCTCTACAGGCAGATTGGTGGTTTTATGTTGAGCTTCCCAAAACCCTTTACCCAACCAAACATTATCCTGAGCGCTCACAAGGTATCAAGTCATGGAGGGTTATGAAAAAGGTTAGAGTTCCTATGACTGTGGTATTATTGGGAGAGCATGAACTTTGACGTCCAGGAAACTATTTCCTGTTGTCACCAGTGCCAAGTATGGAAGCCCTTTCGCCAGAAGACCTCTTATCGGCTTATTAAACCCTAGTTCATGTGGCACACAGTGTTCATTGATGTCATAGGGCCTTTGCCGGTGGGAGCGTGTCACTCCAAGTACATCTTGGTAACAATAGATTAACTGATGAAGTGGGTGGAAGCATGCGCAATAAGATATTTGAGGGCGGTCACAGCTGCTAAAGTCATAATGGAGTGTGTCATTCAATAGCATGCTGCTCACATTGCATTCTCACTGATGATGGAATCAATTTTAACTCACAATTCTCCTTAAGCTGAACGAGATAATGGCCATCTGCGAGGTTCTAGTGACCCCCTACCATCCCAAGTCCAATGGAACTGTTGAGCGGGTTAACGGGACCCTAGTGAATATACTTTGAAGCTTGTGATGGATAAACTGTCAGACTGGAGCACCCTCCTTTTCACCGCAGTTTTTTCATACAACATCAGCTATCAAATTGCAACTGGGAAAAGCCCTTCCAATTACTTTATGGGAGAAACCAATCACACCTGCACTACTCTACTCCTATGTAGAAGATACCAGTAGAATAGATCCGCAGCACTATTTGGCGACGTTAATTCCTACACTAATCAAACTCCAAACTATAGAGTACTCAACAAGCCTAGGTAAAAAGATGAGGGATCATTATTCTAGTTAATGCCAGCGTAGCAGATCTCTACAGTTTGCAATAGGAGAGCGTGTCCTGTTCCACAATCATCACAAGTTTGGATGGCAAAATAAGCTAGCTAATATATGGAATGGACCCTATGATATAGTAAAAAATGGGCTCTGATGCCTACATGGTTAAGGACCTGGTGAAAGGGGGGGTTATCAACTGTGTGCATGTTAAGTTCTTTCAAGCACATACCCAGTAGAGGACATAAAGAAAATAAAAATAACATAAAATAACATATAAAAATAAAATAGATATATATATATGTAAATATAATGATAAGGATAATAGCGCGCATTAATATGATAAAGAGCAAATAGATCCGCTGCCATTAAGTGCTGCCTCACGATTTACTTCGTCACCTCTGCTTCCTTAAGATGGACTTGCTTTTTGAAAGGTGGGACGCATGATTCTTTTCCTTCCGAAGTCTCACAGGTGGTTCAGCCTAAATGGGCCCTTAAGGTTGGCGGAGGGGGAGGAGTCTAAGTCATCGAAGGGGAGGGGGTCAGTAGCAGAATGGGAGATGTATTGTTAGTGAAAGGTGGATGGGTTTCTGCGGCTGAGCTGCTAGAGGAGATTAGACTAGAAACCCAGGGTGAGAGTTAGTGAGAAAAATTCAACCAGGTGATAGAAATGGATGTGCTCCTGGACCACTAGGAGAAGTCTGCAACCACATCTTCTGGTGGTCTCAGGATAGCAGGGAGTATGCAACGAAAGGGGAAATAAATGGAGGAGGCACCAGAAGTGGAGGCAGGTGCCATATTGAGGGGAGAACGAAACTCAAAGTGCCTGGAAATCCACAAGGAAGTCATCAAGCTGGGATAAGCGTGTGGAAGGGTAGTGGACGCTGAAAAAGCCACTCAATGGGCCCACTCAAGTACCACTCGATGGCATCTCATCTCTGCAAACAACTTGCTTGTTAGATATATGGGTAGGTTTCACGTACCATTGGTATTTTTGGCCAGGGAACCCAAAGCTCAAGGGTATTGGAAGTACTTTTTGCTTCTTTTGGTCAAGAAGACTTATACTAGATACTTAGTCTTTTTAGGCAATTCCATATAATATGCACCAAATTTTAACTTAAAATGGAGGTAAGAAGAAATTAATGTTTATTTTAGTCAAGCCAACGCTATAAGGGAGTTTTGCTTAATAAATCTCCAAGTAATCCAAGCTAAGATCTAGACTTATTACTAATTGGGGATTCGGTGGAAAATTATTCAATTTGGTCAAATAGGATTTGCTCGCCAAATAGATTGGGTTTGAACCCTAATACTGGGGCGTGTAATGTCATTAGGAGTTGTCATTAATAATGGTACAGCTATTTGGCTGGCTCAGGTTATATTTCTATCATCCACCTCATCCAAATCTCCAATTTGGGTAGGAATCCTGACAACGCCCCCCTCTAGATCTTGGCGTAAGGGGTAAAATGGGAGGTAGAAAGTGACTATGGGCATAGTTTACTACTGTACCATGAACAACCTCTATGATTGAGTGTTCATTGCCCCACTTATAAATGTCTTTGTAAGGCCCTGACCAGTTGGTACCCAATTTATTGTCACGACCTCCAAGCTGGTGATGTTTGAAAAGGACTAGTCCAACCAGTTGGATGGTGTGCAGGTGGTCATGCTTATCATTAATTGATTCTTTTCTCTACTAGTTGTAGCATATAAGTTTTTGGAAGCCATGTCCTGAAGTCAGATAATTTTATTGGTAATAATTCCATAGTGACTATAAGGCTTAAGGGGAGGCTTGGTCAAGCATAGCCTGTACTTTAGAAGGCAAATGAGATTTCTACAGTACAGCACTTGGAAAGGTGACATCTTAGTTATTCAATGGTAGCTGATCCTATAGGCAAGAATTGCACTAGGCAAATATTGGGGTCAATGAAGGGGGCCAGTTATAGCCATTTTCTGGAGGGTAGCAGTTAGGTACCATTTGCCTGCTCAACCATTCTATTGGTTGCAGGATGGTAGGAGGTGGAGAATACCTGTGTGGTTCTTATCAGCTTGGCTAAATCTGTCATTGACCAGAAAAACCCCAGTTCCAACTGTTGTATATCTTTACATATTGCTTTTGTGCACCGACAAGCAACCAAAGCAGCCTAACTGAGTAGGTAGAGGCTTGGGGCACTGACAGCGCCAAACATTCACCTCTTAGATGGCTATGTAAGTCCTCTGTGTGGTGGGATCAACCCAACCACGTGAAAGCTTCCTTGAAACAAAACACCCAAAAAGACCACAGGTATGCGAGGTATGCAAACCTCAAACCATCCTTTATTTTTTATTCAGGATCATAAAAACCAAAGGTGCCCGCCGACCAGAGCTCATCTGGGGAGCAGTAGACAATGCTCCCAAGGAAGGGAATGCTAGAGTTTTTGTAGAATTCTTATGTGAACTTTGGAAAGGACAGGCGCACTTTATAAAGGCACCGCTTTTGGGGCCTCATCAAACCTATTGATTAGGCTCACACAAGCCTAATCTACAGGTCAGGTGAGGCACAACCCAACGCTCAAAACGACTGAACCAAAAATGTTTATTAAATTATCTGATTCAGATTTGGAAAATCCGAATCTGAGTCAGAATATAAAAAACGAGATAAGCTTATCCATTACAAAATCTTTCATTAGCATCAATCGGAAATTTTGCTCATTATCAGAAAGAATTATGTTAGGGAACCCATGTTGGGTGAAAATCCAACTATACAAAAACATGGCTGTAGCCTTTACTGAAGCTGAGGGTAGAGATACTGCTTCAATCCACTTAGTAAAATGGGCCACGGCTAGAAGGAGGAACTGATGACCATTAAATGCACTAGGGAGAGGTCCCACAACATCTTGCTAATGGTATGGAATGGTTCACAGGGTGGAACCACTTGATGTTGAGATTGGGAATTAGGTCTGTTGAAGATTTGGGCTTTTCCAGATGGCTGGTTCGTTGTTTGGTGGAAACTGCAGCTTTGAGCATCTATTGTGTGAGGACAATAGACAGGATGGTGCTTTAAATTTATGATATAGCTCTTTGGTAATACTTCAATTGTATACCTGGTCATTTCACTTGGATGATGGCACGCTGCCCTGATCCTACAGATCCCAAGTGAAAATCAACTTTAATATAAAATAAAGTGATAACGCAAAAGCTTATAAGATAAATTATAAACTTAATCCAGAAGTTAAAGGATGTCTTTATTAGTGTAAATGCAAGGGTTATTTATAAGATTCGATGTTAACCACATCTTACCCATGACGCCTTACTTTCAGTGGCCCTTGGCCACGTAAAAAGTTTGTAAGGACATCTTCAAATACTTTGACTCAGGGCATCATGCTCAGCCTCAGAGTCGGAGTAAACACTGTCATCATTCTTAAGATGGCGTTTTGTACGCATCTTCAAAATAGCTGAACCAATTCACTTTCACGTGCAATTGGCAGCACATACCAAGGCGATATGTATCACTAATTAGTAATTAATTCAATTGAAAACTCAACTGACATTAAAAACTAATTTTGACATAGATTAACAAAGCCCATATGCCCAAGTCATTAAGTCAAAACTTAATCTAAGTCTGACCTAACCATCTAAGCCCTCAAGCCCATGTCATCATAGTTTAATATAATTCAGTGAAATTGCTAGGCTGCAGATTCCAAGCTTTGCAGAAAGCTTAGAATATACTTGATCCATAATCACTGATGTCTGATATGATCCATAATAAGTTTCTAAACAGCTAACCTTAGTATGTCCCTATCGAATATCTGACAATTAGGTCCAGTCAATTACTCAACAAGGTCTATCCTGACTTTTGCATACCAGGCAGGACTCTAATACATCCTGGATTGACACAAGCTTTCCTTCCCGATAACATTGAGTTTTAATCACTGATAGGTTTTCAAAATTTTCCCCCCATGGTCAACTTGGCAATGTCCTCCAATATGTTGGTTCAAGCTGAAGGTCATACATAGGGCACCCATTTTTGGGACACAAATTTGCACAGTTGGCCATTCTTGACTTTAAGACCCGCCGATTGTTTTGCTAATTCCTTTTAGAGTTGGGGATTTGTCTTTCATTAAGTTTGATTGAGTTAGGAGGTCATAAATTTGATCCTCCTCAGGGTCAGTTAAAGTTAACATGGGTAGCCAGGATAGGCATACCAATTTTGATGCTTGGGCCCTGAACAATGGATAATGTAAAAATCATTTTTTTGAAATTTTACCGCCCATTGGGCTAACCACACATCAGATCCTTCATTTGCTGTAGCCATCATAAGGAAGCATGTTCAGGAATTATGGTGTAATGATTCCCATATAAATAGGGCTGAAAATACTTAATAGCCAGTAGGACCACCAAGAATTTGCATTCCATAACGCTATTGTTACATTTGGCTCTTGTGAAGGCCTTGCTATAGTTGCTGATTGGATGGCCAACTAATTTTTCATCATGCTGAGACAATATAGTCCTGATAGCTATATCACTAGCATTTATAAAGAGTAGAAAGGTTTTAGTGAAGTTGGGGTTGTATAAGTATGGATGAAAGGAAGAGAGCTGTGCATAAAAAGTCAAAAGCCATATGTTGCTCTTCTTTCCATTGGAAGGGTATACCCTTCTTGAGTAAATATACTAGAGGCTCAGAGGTATCATCAAAGTAGGGAATAAAATGGTTATAATATCCCACCATCCTTAAGAAAACCTGCCATCACATTGGGATTTAGGGATAAATCTTAGAAATGGACAGGACCTTGTCATTCATTGGGGATATTCCAGATTCACCTACTTTATGGCCTAAAAAATCCATTTTCTCTGAAAAGGACCACATTGACGGCTTTAGTTTTAATGAAGCTTGCCTTAGCAACTTAAAAAATTGTCTTAGATGGGCTATGTGCTCAGTGAAGGTTCTTGAGAAAATGTAATATCATCATATTAAACTAACGTAAAGGAGCGTTAAAATCGCCTAAGAGCCCATCCTTGGCGCGTTGGAAGGTGGCAGGGGCGTTACATAACCCCTGAAGCATTTATGAAGACTCTAATAGTCCTTCACATGATACAAGGGCGCATTTCTCATGATCCTCAGGTGACAAATCAATTTGTCAGTACCCAATGGCTAGATCCATAGCTGAGAAATAGTAGGAACCTGACATTAAGCCTAAGGAATCATCTAAATGCGGCAGTGGGTAGCTATCCTTTTGAGTAATAGAAACTGAGACGGTGGTAATCCATGAAAACATGGTGGCCACCATCCTTTTTCCAAAATAATAAGAGCAGGGGAGCCCAAGGGCTTTAGAGGGCACCAGTAACCTAGCTTCCAACAGTTGCTGCAGCTCTAAGGCCACATGAGCTTCCTCTTCTTTGGATATTCAGTATGTCTGGGATTTTAATGGAGGGTGAGCCTCAATCTCGATTTGGTGAATCATCCAAGACATATTCCCGTAGCCACTCAGTCCTGAGGAAAAAAATATTGCCATACCTCTTGAGGAGGTCTTCAATGTTCTAACGTTTGTTAAGGGTGAGATTAAATCCAAATCTGCTTTTGACCAGAGCTATAGTAGGTTGGAGATTAATTCTAAATCTTGTAAAGATCCAAAACAATTCACATTAGCAATATTCTCAATGAGACATATTTTATGTAAGGGATAGGGGCATGCCAAGGGACTTGAAGGTTTTCATTTAAAGTTCTCTAATAGAATAGAGATAAAATTTCCTATAGTCGGGATCCAAAATCCCTGGGAAAGTCAACGCTTCTTTGCTTGAAGTATTTTGGTGCCCACTTAGCTCCAATATTTGATTATGAGGGGTGAAAATCTGGATCCCCGTATCCACAATACCTTGTGAGCCAGAGGGTATGGTGGTAGGATGAGGGGTGTACAGAGGAATCCCATCTGGCATACACAGCCTCTGGAGGTAACTTAGTTTTTTCCCCTAATACTTGATAAACAACTTTGCAAATTGAGGATGGGTATTTGATAAGGCATGTCCATTTTTTGGGGGCACCTTTACTTTTGATGGGGAGTTCAAATACTAACAGGTTCTGATACCCTGGTAGGGATAGTATTTCTCTTTGTGGTTGAAGATGCATTTAAACTCCCAAATCAGTTGGACCCCAATAAGCAAATAATAATTATCATTTTCTAACACAATGGCGGTGGCAGTAATTAGAACATTTCTGAATTAGAGAGTAAGGCGGAATATGCCCCAATTGCTTTAGTCATCTTACTACCAGCCATCCCATATTCAGCGTCATAAACCAAGTCTGGAGCCATTTTTATTTAGGATAAGTCAAGAGGATTTAAATTAACCTGTAAGCCAGTATCAATTATCACTAAGACTTTAACCTTATAACAACTATCTCTACTTGAACCACTGAAGAGTCAAATTGAGAATTAAAAGCTAGTAGACTTTCCTGGGGGATTTGTAGAGAAGAAAGAGGAGGATTTTGCCACGACCAAGCATGGGGCTGTTTGATGCTTTTAAAAGTTTTGTCTGCCAGAGCAAGGCTTTTCATAGAGTAACTGACCCTAAGAGATGATTGTGTAACTGACCAACATAAAAATAGGATAGATAAAGATCTTTATTTCTTTAGATAGAAAGGGGTACATTGAATTCTGCAGGCGCGGCTAACACAAAGCGTCCTGAGGTGTTGGGCGTAGGTAAAGCTGGTACAAGGGTCTTGAGGCACTTGATTGTGATCGGCATAGGGAGCCTTCTGCCCTATACTGACTGATCTTTTACCAACCTACGTAGAAAGATGCAACAAGTGTCTACTATATGGTTGTTTCTCTTGAAAAAAGTGCAGGATAGTTTGGGGGTAAACGACATTAGGGTGTAACTGCTAGCACTTGGGGCTGAGGCTTATTTTAAAGTGAAGGGTCCTAGTGGGTTTGATTAGGTCAGCCAGAATCACGATATGGCTTCTTTGATATGGAGGAGAGACGTCCGGTTAGACTTCACCGCTTTAAGATAAAGTAAAATGTTAGGCATAGTTTTAAACGCCGAAAATGAAGCAGTGATGTCATCAACTAAAGAAAGATGTTTTCTAGCAACCAACGTTTGAGCCTCAAGGTAGAAATAGTGAGCAAAATTAGTGAAAGTTTCTCCCCGGTTAAGGCTTAAGCTCATAAAAGATTGCTTTTGGTTAGATAAAGCAAATTTGCTGAGTTCCCAAAGCAAAACAGTCTTGGGATCATTCCAATTCCAGCAATGCATTAGATAAGGTAACATAATGTTTTGAGCTACGCAACTAAGATATTTGGTTGGGTGTTTGAGCCGTTGGGTGTCAGCAGCTTCCTCCAGGGCATTTTCATAACAAAATAGGAAAAAGAAGATGCTCCCTTCGCCTGGGAAGTACTTTTTTTAAAATCCGGGTTGAATGTGCTACTGGTGGGGTTAAAGGCCAAATAACGTGCAATGACATTGGGGGGATAATTTCACCTACAGAGGAACTGATCTTGCTGGAAGATTCATAAGGGTGGAGGGCATCTACTTTATCTTGTAAGGCGTTAATTTCTTCAATTAGTGAATCTATTAATTTTGGACAGCAAAAAGGGGCGATTTGGTGGTAACATGCGGGGTTAACTACCAAATTTCTCTTTTTAGCTCATTAGTTGCATCCTGAAGTTCAAGTTGGTGTTGCACAAGGGTGAGAATTTGTTGCTCCATCCCATGCATCATAGCGGGTAAATTAGCCAAGAGTTTAAGGCGTTACCGATCCAAAAAAGAGATTTGATGTCAAATTTTATTAGTCATTGTTGAGTTTTTATTTTTTCTTTTTCTTTTTCACCATGAACTTAGGGTGTACCTGGTAGGGAGCGCCAGTCTTGTTGGGATCATGGGTGCATTACCACATATCCCTTGATTTTTTTAGCTAGGGAACCCAAAGCTTTAGGGTGTTGAATATTATTTTTTTGCTTCTTTTGGTCAAGAAGTCTTTTATCAGATACTTAGTCTAGTGAGGCAAAATCAAAAAAAGCACCAATTTAAACTTAAAATGGAGGTAAGAAGAAAGTAAAGTTTATTTTAGTCATACCATCATTATAAGGGAGTTTTGCTCAGTAAATCTCCTAGAAGTCTAAGCTAGGATATAGACTCATTACTAATTTGGGATTCAGCAGCAAGTTATTCATATTGGTCAAATAGGATTTGCTTGCCACATAGATCAGGTTTGAATCCCAATACTAGGGCGAGGAATGTCATTAGGATTGTCCTCAATAAATGGTTCAGCTATTTGGCTGGCTCAGGTTCGATTCCCATCATCTACCTCATCCAAATCCTCAATTTGGTTGAAACCTAACATTGTTCATGGGAAAAATAAGGCCATGTTCCCAATAAACACCATCAGGTGAAGGTTATTGCCTTGGGTCATTGGCCTCAAATGCTTGAAACGCTGAGGAAACTCCAGAATGCATGCATATGAGTCAGTTGTTCTGAAAGTTCACCCCCAATGAGTGAAAGTAGATTGGAGTGCAGGGGATTCCCCCAACAAGCTGGTTAACACCCATTGCATGAAGCATAACATCTGACGGAATGACAATCCCTCCAGATGATGCCTGCATTTGGTGGTAGCATTAGACGGCTAAGGCTGTTCGCCAGGGGCTGCGCTGCTTTGGTAAATAAAGGGCCTTTGCTCCACTCCACACCTCAGCGCAGCTGGACCACAAGGTCACTGAAAGGGGTGCGCTATAACTTAGATGGCTGACAATTTCTGTGGGGGAGCTCCTCCTGAGCCAGGGCGGTTGTGACATCCACCTCCAGTACACCCTAGGCATTAAAGCTTTCAGGAAACTCAGGCAGTGGCACTAAGTCAGGAGTTACTATGCCTCTACCGTTCCACACTCAAAGGAAAAAAGGTAGCAGAGCACGCGCATAGCTGCATTGATGAGCGTGAAGACATCATGAGAAACCCTGCCTGAATTACACCTACAACATATCATCCAGTCAAGAGTAGGTAATGTTAAGAAATTTTATTTATGAGTGGATGATAAGCTTAAATTATTAATTTGTGGATCATTGACTATCTAAAATACTGAGATGAGTAGATATAATTAGATAAGATTTGATATGGGTCAACAATAAGCGATCTGACCTCAGCTGAATATGGGACTTCTGCCAGAACCTCCAATGACGAGATGAGAAAAAGAAATTGGAAAAGCTGATGAGCTGAGCTGCTGGCTTGTAAAAATTGCAGAAAGCGATGAGTGGTAAAGGGTAAACAAAGAATGAGAAGGGGACTGTTTAGTTATTACCCCAAAGTGTGCTCTGAGTTTTATAGAATCTCTAAGATAAAACGGCGGTGAGCTCTGCCATAGATTAAAAAGACCATTGTTAGTGAAGCGTTCTGCCTCATTTCTAAATTTTATTATACTCGTTAAAGATTGGCAATCGTCATATCACATTTCCATTGTATCAGTGGGAATTCACTCCTGTGCAACTCTTCAGTATATTATATTCTATTCCACCAGATTTCCAACAGCCATATAGGAAGTCAAAGGTAGAGGAGCAATACATGAAGGGCAAGATCAAGCAATTATTATTCTGACTTACTTGTGCCCTCCCAGAGTTCATGCTCATCCCCACTGTTACTTGTAAAGAAAAAAATGGTGGTCACTGTCAGGATTAAAGATGATGAGCAAGCCAAAATCCCTGCACCCATATCGAGCTTCAGCTGATTGACTAGCAAACCAGCGTGAATGGAACCTTATCCTGAATGCACCAAAAACATATTCGATCAGGAAGCATCACATGTATGAGGATCTATGAAATCACCTTCAAAAATCCCATCCCACTTCCCAAATCATGAGAGACACTACCCCCACCGCTGAGGTCATGAGGATGATGCAGTACAATGAGGGCACTATCCAGGCGGTCGATCTGGAAGGCAGTAAAAGATCCTGATCTTGTGGGGCCATGAAGGTCCCTAAGGCACCATGTCTCTGCGCGCCCTATAAAAATTGATGCTTTCTTATACAATAAAGTAGTCTATATTTTCTCCATCTTTTAAACTTAACAACCTCTCCACTTATTTTTAGCTTCAAGACTATTTTCAGACTTTGACAACAGTCAATAGAACTGCTATGCTGAGAGAAATGGTGCTCACTACAGGGGGCTCCGAGCTGTCCTAAATGAAACCATCTATCACAAATAATGTAGAATACTAGCAGTCCCAAAAGATCAATCTGCTGATCAGTCGAGAAGCATTGCTCAATGGATTAATACCTTGCAGTATAAAGTGCTGCCCACAGAGCTTGAGAATCTAGAATTTTTGGCCACATTCTAGTTCTCCCTGCCCTCAGTTAATTGGAAGTCATTATCAACTTCAGTATAAGAACATTAACGACATTGTTTAATAGTTAATAAATGGCATCCTCCATAAGTGCCTGCTCCAGAAGCTCCCTCGCCTCTTCCATGCCTTCTACCATGCAGGACTTCTATACCTCAGCTCATCTGACAGCGGGAGAACTTACCCTGGAACCAAATGATACCTTCAGAACTTTGTTCTCTTGCTATTCATCACCTTCTCCAGCTATTTGGCTTGCACCATCATGAAGTCTCCTGGAAACTTAGGCTCACCCAGGCCTTACACTACCATGTCATCTATTTCTACAACGCAGTCTCCTCCTTTGTCCACAACTCTGCGAGGCCATTATTGATAACTGACAGTTAATCACTTAGGCCCAAGGAAAATAACGTTGTTGGATAGTGGGATCTCTGAATACCTCAAGGACCAGCTGCATCAGAACATTAAACTCCTCACTACTGCATGGAACCAGTGCCTCCATCAAGTTGAGGATCTGGTACAGACCCTGCAACAACACTATTGGGAGCTGGCCTTTCGCGACTAGACCTCTGGGAGTGAAGGTTTTGAAGATCCTAGGGGCCCAAAGCCCCCAAAGTACGTGGGGGACCTGAAAGAAAATAAGGTCCCTTGGATCTTGAGGGCCCTCAGGCCCCACGGTACTACTCCTGGAGACCCTGACAACCCTTGGCAAATGGATGTGTAAGCAGCCTTGGCCGCATTATGTGATCAAATTCATAATGTATCTCAGGGATGCAAACTCCAAGTGGACAGAGTCCCCCTTGACCCTAGGGTCTCTATTGAGGCATTGTCAGATGAAATGGACAACTTTAGCACCTTAACCAAGCTTACTAATAGCCGCATCTCTCAGTTTATATAAACTTGTTGAGGGTTCAAATTTGTTTGACCATCCTTGAGAGTCAGCTTCGCCTTTAAGGCGCTGACAATCTTTCCCTAAAAGAGCAGGTCACAAATAAAGCTTCCTTTTCCTCCCTCAACCAAAACTGGGATGATATCCAAGAGGACCTTGAGGGCATAAAATGACTGTTAGACCACTAGGTCCCCCACAACTATGTGGAGACTAAGATCTCTGAGCCTGCAATTGACTCAAGCGTTAACATTCTATTCACTCCTCTTGTAACTAACTTAAGCCTAGTTTTATTGAAAGTGTCGACCCCTGGCCAGGAGATCATTGCCTCCTTTCTGTATGCATACAAGGGTTCCTTGGAGGAGGCCTTTAACCAAGCAGAAGCTAAGTAATATCCACTCATACCTCAACATCACTGCTGGGAGATCATGCCTCACTTTTTGAAGGAGTTCAACACCTGGAAACGGGTATGTGTGGGAATTTAGATGACCACATTATCCAGCTTGCGAATTATTTAAGCTTCAATTAATTAAAAATAATTGGTTCATTTATTTGATTTAGCTTATTGATTAAGCTTTGAGATTTTGATTGATTATGTCATCTCTTTGGTGATAATCACCAATTAAATGGTTAATTGTAATTTCACAGAGGATCAAATCAGATGAAAATTGTAATTCCTATTTCATTGGGGATTGTTGCCAACAGCATAGATATGAGTAAATTGGCTTATGATGAGCAATTACTCATGGGAAATCATCAGTTTTAGTAGCTGACATGTGGGCTGATATGGTTGGTAATTTAAATATTCTATTCCTCGTGGATTTCAGCTGGAATTTTTCGCAAAAATGAATTTATATCTCTTTTTGCCAGCTAGGTGTGCTGAGACCATTGTTAATATCTCTTTTCATCGGCTAGGCATGCCAAAAATATCGTGGTTACCACATATACCCCTAACACATGTCCTTCACCATTTTACCCTATAAATATTCCCTCACTTTACTAATAATAAACACCTTAGTTCTGTGAATAATTTATTGTTTTAATTATTGATTGTTTACTTTAAAGTGAAGTTGTGAAGAAGTACTTCCTGTCTAAGTGTCAACGCCAGAGTGAGGCCAAAGTCACTTGAATCCTTATATATTGCCTTAGTGAGGCTGAGGTCACTTGAATCCTTATATATTGCCAGAGTGAGGCTGAAGTCAATTGAACCTTTATATTGCCAGAGTAGGGCCAAAGCTACCCATTTATCCAAACTTGACTAGGCTAATTGTCTTCATACAATTAGAAAATTTGTCTAATTCCCAGAGTCAGTAGTAAAGAAAACCTGTGCACCAGTGAAAACCTCACGGTTTTTACAGTATGTATGTTCTTAATCCAAGAATTCAGCAGCAATCAAACCCTGGACAACCAAAAACAAGCGTTTATGGGTATCCTTCTGAATAAAGGGAAAGGCCCCATAAAGTTCACCAGCCATTTCTATGCCCAAGCACAACGGTTGTACTACCAATTGTAAGAACTTGGACAACGCTATTACCACTTTCATCTTACATTGGGATTCTACATTGAGATTCAAATGCATATGATTGGACAGAAGAACGGTTTTACCTCCATCCAGAAAATCCAGGAATCACTTAATGAGATCACTATGTTAACCCGACACTTCAAGGCTTCCTTTTCAGGTCCCTCCAACCGTCCTTGAGTCCATGTGGTTGAAAACCAGAAGAATCCTTGACCTCAATTCACCTATTGCAACGGATTCAGACACAGCGCTAAGACCTTCTGAAAACGACTTGCCAAGTAGGCGGAGAAATTGCCATCATCATGAAGGACGAGGCGCTCCATGATGAAATCCTACCACGCCTCAAGAATACTCTATAACCTTGCACAATCCTGGAACTACCATACCTGAAGAAGAAGTTTCAGTACCCGTTGATAATAAAAAATTGATACTGATTGCAGTTCTTTCTAATGACTCCCCCATGCTTCTCATGCTACCTCCCAGTTCAATAGTCTGGTTACCCACGTCAGGATTTTTTCATAAGATTCTGGTCCTTGAAATTTTTTACAGTGGCTCACCCATGAACGTTATATGGTCCAAGTTAATGAAGTGCATCAAGATTGCTCCGGACATGGCCCACTATATGTAGTATGGCACGCCTGGTCCGCAATGTACTCAATCTAAAGGGTCTATTTTTCCCTAACTATTTAATTAAGGAATCTCACTGTATATACCCTCACCATTGCGCTAAATAACCCTAGCTATGACTGCTCCTTGGAACTCAGTTCCTTGAGACTATCTAGCAGTAATCCATTATAATGACGGCTTTATATCCTTACTAGAGCATCAGGTCCCCCTGATCTTTGAAACCTCACATGACTCTAAGATGAAGATCATGGACTGAGACTGCCTAAAGGAGAGTGAGGGCTAAATTAACTGGCTCAAATATCATGTTAATGAAATTTAAGTCCAATTTCCCCCCTTGCTATTAATGGACAATAAAGCATGCCAATCTACTTACCTAGGGAGACTACAATACCTCTGAAGTCCCAAGTCATTGCTGATACCTGGGTCCATGTTAACATCCCCGCAGATACCTGCTAGAAATCTGAGGTATAAACAACCCATTTACCAAGGAAATTCTAACCTGCCCAGTAATTTAGATCCTGCTTACGCCAGATCTATATCATTGTTGTTGGATATACTTACCAATAACTCAAGGTAGTAGCCCAAACAGTCCCGCCACCTATGTCCGCGTCCTACCAGTGGAGACTGTCAACTATCCATACTTTTGGGAGCCTAAGGGACCTTGGTTTGGAAACGCCCCATCGGTGGCCTAGGTCAACACCAGTATCATAAAGGATCTCACTGATGACCAACAGTGCATATTTCAAGTATTGTTGGAGAAGTATATAGACCTATTTACAGCCTTGATCTATGACTTTGTGAGAATGGACAGAGTCCTACAACACGTGGAGACTGGGGACTATCACCCTTCTGGTCCCAACCATAATGAAATAGCAAGGTTGAAGAAACCCAGGTGGCGGTGGAGCTGAGACAACTACTCGACGCTGGACTCCTAGTGCCTTCGTGCAGCCCTTGGGTCTCTTCTCTTTTTTCTGGTTCAGAAGAAGTATGGTAACAACTAAGTTGTGATGGACTATCAACGGCTCAATTCCATCACTAAGAAGGAAAGTATCCCCTAACCCAAATTTACAACTCCCTCTAATTGCTTACCAGATAACAGTAATTTTCTGTGATGGACCTTGCCAGTGAGTATTGGCAAGTGGAGCTCGCCCCTGAAGATCAAGCCAAGTGCGCACTCATAGCCAATGAGGGACTAGTTAAGCCCACGAAGATGCTCCAGGGCCTCTGTAAATCACTGGCCACTTTCCAACGCGCCTTGGATGGGTTCCTCTGGGACTTGAAGCTGTTGTGTGTACTCTTCTACCTAGATAACATTACTGTTTTCTCCATACCTTTAATGGACACGTCAAGCATCTTAGGGGAAGTTCTCATCAGCTCTAGAAGGCTTTTATAAAGCTTAACCCTTCAAAATGCTCTTTCTTCCAGTCGGAAATGTTGTTTCTGGGACACAAAGCTTCAAAGGATGACAATCAACCCATACTGGACAAAGTCAACGCCATAGAAAAGATGTCACGACCTAGAGCTTAAGAGATATACAGGTGTTCCTAAGATGGTGGGCTATTATTGTCTGTTTATCCCATTTTTCTGACCTAGACGAGCCTCTATTTTACCTCATGCAGAAGAAGAACGTGCCATTTGAATGGCGGCCTGAACAAGAACAGTCTTTTAATGCGTTAAGAACTTCTCTATTTACTAAACCTATATTATTCCACCCAGGTTTTGACCAACCCTTCTTGCTTTTTTATGGATGAAAGTGATGTCATCATTGGAGCTACCTATCCCACCATTATGAAAATCAGGTCGACCATCCAGTGGCCTATTTTAGCAAGACACTGATTAAGGATGAACGGAGCTATAGCGTTGCCAAGAGGGGTTGCCTGGCCGCCTTGCTAGCCATAAAACAATTTTGGCCCTATCTTTATGGTACCCACTTTACCATTGTAACTAACCATTCTTTGATCCAGTGGCTCCAGAAAATGAAGGGCCCAGATGGCCGTCTAGCCATGTGGGCCTTATGACTGCAGAGCTATGACTTCACCATTGTTCATTTTGCAGGAGAAATCCACCAAAATGCCAACAGCCTCTTCATGATGCCGGTGCTAGCTGCTTTGACTCCTGAGGAGGACTGACTGTATGATCTGTTTGGATGACCTGAGCGCTGGAGTTGTAAACTTCAGACGTTCAATCTGAGCTTCAAAAGATGACCCATGACACTCAAATCAAGGATGGGCTGCTCTACAAGAAGTTCAATAAGAAATGGCTCACTTATGTCCGCCCTTCTTCCTGAACTGACGTTATCCTAGAAGACATGTCACTGTGAGATGCGGAGAAGTTATGAAGACTAACAAATGGTTGAAGTCACGATGTTACTGGGACCGTTTGGTAGAGATCATCAAAGAGGTCTTGGAGGCATGTATGGCTTGCTGATACAAGATTTAGCCAATCCATGCTTTCAATACTCAGTTGTAGCCCCAACGGGACCCTTCAGCGTCATGTTCATAGATGTGATAGTCCCTCTCCCCACTGGATTTATGGCCATAAATATATCCTCCTAGCCGTGGACCACTTGACCAAATGGGTCAAAGAGATTTTAGTCACCGCTGCTACTGCAAAATCTACGGCTTTCTTCCTTATTCAATCCATTTTCACCCAGCACAAATGACCACAAATTTTACTTTCAGACAATGGGTTAGACTTCACCTCTCAGCTTCTCCCCCCAACACCCTCCTCCGCTAACATCTTCATGGGGCGATGGAACCGCTTATTGATGGTATTCCCATCCCAAATTTCCCCCATGGTCTTGATGAGGATGCAAAATACAAATTTGATGAGCTTGCTTTTGGAGCAAGCCGTGATTGCATTGACATGGCAATAACTTCTCTGTTTGACCCCAATTATCCTCAAACCCGCCAGCACATCAAAAATTTCACTTGTGTGCCTGCTCTCGTCACTTTCGCTGAGCATCAACTTGCTCAATATGTTAAGGCGATGAACACCGCCAGCCTCATTAACGGAGAAAACCCCCAATTATCCTCCTTATGACACATGTCGCTGATGCCCCAACCCCTATGCTTTCTGCCATAGTCCGCCAGTTAAAGCAGGCGCCAGACAAAGTTTCCCCAAAGCATCATCACCTTCTGATATGTCTTCCTAGGCTGAAAACTTAGGGGCTATATTATACTTTTTTATTTTCTAATAATCTCTTTATTAGGCTCATTTGCAAATAAAGTTGTGTGGTGGCTCCCTCATTTGGGTTGGGCACCACTAGTGCTAAAAAGTTAAATTTCACCTCTCAGGTAGTCCTAAAACATATTTCGCTTTTTGGCACTAACCAAACTTTTGCCGCCCCTTACAATATATCAACCAATGGGGCAGTGAAACGCGCTAACTGTACCCTTTTTTCTATTTCATGAAATATGGCCGCCTCAGACCCTAATCACTGGAATCATTATCTACCCAGCGCTTTGCTTGCCTCCTGAATAAGCTACCATCAAGTCATTAAAATGTCCCCCTTTGAACATCGATGAATCCCCCCCCTTGGGTTGGGACCATCTAGTACTAAAAAAAAAAATGTCCCCCTTTGAAGCGCTATATGGACGTTCTCTCCAGCTCCCACATAGCATACAGCCTTTGCTCAAAACCTTCGCTCCTGAAAACTCTAATTCAACTATGAGGGCTTCAGCTGATGAAGTTTTCTGTCAAAGCCCTAGCCACGCAAGAAATTGTCACCAACACTAGAAAAGGGAGACATCCTAATTTAATGTCAACCGACTCTCATTACCCATTTTCAATTTAGGTGACCTCATTCTCTTCTATCACCATCGCCTAGGGGTCCAAAGATTAAACTCAACGTTCTTTGGTTCAAACCTTGTAAGTTCATTCACAAGGTGAACTCTGAGTATTTCAATGCTGACGTTTAATCAGGGGACAGTGGTAATTTGGGTGCATAGCCAGTTACTCCGTCCCTATATCCCCATCCAACAGGATCTTGAGGGCGGCGTTTTCAGGATTCAAGTTGATAAGCAAGCTGAAATCCCTGCTCTCAAATAAAGCCTTGACTGACGACTCTCAAATTAGCTTGAACAAAACCTATTGTGAAGGCACCAAAACTATGTTTGATCAGGAAGTATCATGCATATGAGAATCGATTGAATCACCTTCAGGAATCCTCTCCCTGATTCCTGAATCATTAGAGGCGCTGCCCCCACCGATGAGGTCACAAGGACAACGCAGTACAATGAGGGCACCATCCAAGCGGTTGATCCAGAAGGCAGTAAAAGATCCTGTTCTTGCAGGGCCGTGAAGATCCCTAAGGCACCATGTCCCCACGCGCCCTATAAATATTGACGCTTTCTAATACAGAAAGGTAGTCTATATTCCCTCCATCTTTTCGTTTTTCAACCTCTCCACTAATTTTTATCTTCAAGCCCAATTTTGGACTTCACTGACAGTCAAGTGAGCTGTTACGCCAAGAGTCACAGTTATCGATGGATTACAGTAAGCTAAACATTCTCACTAAGAAGGATATCTATCTAATTCTCTTGAATTGATAATGTTATGGCATGACTCTCTGGCTCAATTACTTCTCTGTGGTGGACCTTGCCAGAGGCTACTGGCATATGGATCTGTCGCCAGAGGACCAAGAAAATTGCACATTAATATGCATGGGAAGATTCTTTCAACCTACCTGGCTCCCCCAGGGTTTATGCAATGCTCCCGCCTCATTTCAATAGATGATGGATCATATCATGCAAGATCTTGAATTAAGCTGTGTAATCATATACTTGGATGGCACAAAAGCGTTCTCAAATTACCCCTACTGATCATCTGGACCACTTAAGTCACTATTTGATGAGTACAAGAGAACCACATCGTTTTAAACCCTGCAAAGTGTAACTTCTTCCAACAGGAACTGATTTTTTTAGCAATTCTATATCTCAGGAAGGAATGTAACCCTTGTACAATAAAAATGATCAAATCTCTAATATACCTGAGCCAAAGAGTCTCTAAGACATACAAATATTCTTAGTAATGATAGGATATTACCTTATTTCTATCCCTAATTTTTCTCAACTTGATGAACTTTTGTCCGTTTGCTTGCCAAAAACAACCCTTTTGTGTGAAGAGTAAGGCAGAGTACTGCATTTGAGACCGTGAAGAACTTGTTGAAGATTTTTCTTATGACATTTGGACTATGGTAAGCTATTCCTCCTGCTTACAGATGCCTCTGACTTAGTCATAAGAGTCATTCTCTTGCAACCGGATGATAGAGGCATTGAACATCTGATGTCTTATCACAAAAAACGCTTTCAAAAGCTGATTAAAATTATAGTGTCACATAGAAAGAGTGCCTATCTGTTCTAATCATGGTATAACATATCCATCCCATATTGTATGTTATATAGTTTATAGTTAGTACAGACTATGCTTCTCTAAAGTGGATGTAAAACATGGAAGATTTAACAGGAATACTAGCCCGTTGGATCCTCAAACTTCAGCACTATAACATGACATTGTCCATTGAGCTGAGACAAAGCATATGAACACAGAAGGACTGATCAGACTGCCCCTACTACATTTAGACAATAATGAAGCAGAACGGTTACATGACCCACTCATGAAGCTAGACTTCTGTGAGAACAAAGATAAACCAGTTCAGAAGATGTTGAAAAGACATGCTTTAAATATGAATGTTCTTGAGTGTTTACTTTGCAAGAAATTCAAAACTGACTGTTTACCTTTTTGCAACTTTTTAGAATGGGTATCAGTTATATTAAAAGCCCCACTATACATTAAGACATGGAGGAGCCAGAAAAACTTATGTATAGCTCAAGGAATGATGCTATTGGGAAGAAAATGTACTCTATAATAGAAGTCTTAAAATTGTCTCACTAGTAAAAAGCAAACGTTGCATAAGACTAAGTTCAAGTATCAGCCAATGACCCCTCAGCAATTGTTTCATCCAATAATTATAAAATGTCATAAGCCATTACCTGAATCCAAAGAAGAAAATCGATACCTCCTTGTAGGGCCTGATATTTCACAAAGTGGGCAAAGAAATCACCATTCCTATGCAGACCTCCTAGGCTACCGCTATTTTTTATACAAAAAATAGGTACTAGCCACATCAGCCCAAAGATACTGCTATGCAACAATTGAAAGAACTTTACTTCAAGAGTTGTGAGAATTTTATTTATGAGCATGAGAACTCATTAGCTATTTTCAGCTCCCTACAACCCATCAACTAATGGCAATTTTGAGAGAGGAAAAGGAAGATTAGTATCGATATCAATCAGAAATGGCTTCTACTGATCCAATACACTGGGACCACTTTTTCAAAAGTACATTGATGGCTTATATATAAAGTTTCCATTGGATCATAAAAAGTCACCCTTAAAAACCTTATATGGAAGAAAACCTGGCATTCTGGCCCTTTCAGCTCGTAAAGTTACCATTGATAGTACTGACAAGCCTAAAAAGCGCTAAGAAGGCTAGCCCAGAAAATTTACAACTTCAAATAGAGGCAATGCCAAATCTAGATAATATGGTTACAAGAGAAGGCTAGAAGCAAACGCTATTCTCCAATCTTTACCCGCTTTTGAGAATTTGGATTGTCTTTTACTATCACAACTCTATAGTGCCTGATGAGGAAAGATAGATCCCATATGGATGGGCTGTACGCTATGCCCTACAAACATGTGGAATAGTCAATCAAGCCTTAGAAACTGGAGCAACATATAGTCATGTACATAGCTAATTCGTACATTGGTACTCCACTGACAATTTTCTTGAAGGGGATAATGTCAGATACCAGAATACTGGACATGATGGGAAGAATATTGACCAATCAACTCCCATAAGATATAAATGCCTAGACCCAAGAAGGGAATTAAGAAATAATCATTGATTAATTATATGGAAATTGATAGTTGGTAAGGCACAATTCCTTAGTAGTAAAATTCATTAGACCAATTTAAGCACTAAATACACCAAAATGATTTTCTGCATAACTTCTTTCTTTAGCTTCAATAATTGAACTGAAGTCGAATTTTTGATTTTTTTAACTTTACAAAAAAACAATTACTCAAATTGGGCACAAAAACAATGTTGGTATGATTGATGCCTGCTGCCCCAGCGCGGGGTGGTGGTGCGCCGCCTTCTGGCGTTCTTTGGCTGCTGCTAAAGCATGTCTGGGCTGGCTTTGCTAGCACTCCCAATGCCACCAGGCGTTATGTCCCACCTTGGGACTTAGCCCACCATCTTGGGGCCTCACAGGAGGCGCTCCAGAGCCCTTTGGTGCTCCCTCAAAGCAACCTGCATTTTAACCTCCAGGTTGAGTATAAAAATCTTTTCCCATACATGAGTGTGGCCACCATCAAGATGGCCATGGCAATTTTAAACCCCATCAGATTTATCGATTTCTGCCCTTTCAAGGGCTACTTCAATCTGGGCTTTAGGTCTGAAGCCAGGCATCAGAAGCAGTAATGATGCCAATCACTTTTAAAGATATCCTTATCACTTCCATTTGCACAAAGCTCCAGGCTGATGCCACTCTTGTGATTCAATTTGCCAGGTTGCCCTCCCATCTTTTCCCAATACGCCTCTGCCACAAAATCACAGAGGTATTGGCTGTTTATGGCGTAGACCCTGTGCTTCAATTTATGTTCCCAATGGGGCAGATTATTTAGCAGGTCTGCAGGCCTTTGCAACTATCCACTCATTCCATCATGATACCCACCTCATGATTCCTCCCCTCACGGTGATCAGATCTGCCCCTGATCACCCATTCTGGGTGTGTATTGAGAATGGCAACGCCATTTGCCCATGTTTTTTGAGCTTGATCACTTAAAGCACAAGTGCCTTTCAGCTTCTGCCTCCACTGCTTTTACTTCTCCTCCCTCTGGCGTTGGGTTGGTGTCCAGGTCAGCCTAAATTTTTTTATGGAGCTCAATCCTCCCACCCCAAACTCAGTAAATTCTGGTGCCGCTTCCAAGGCGGTAGCCAATCAAAATAAAAAAATAAAAACTCAAACAATTTGACCAGATTACAGAATCCTGAGTTGATGGATGAACCAGTTTCAGCTGAGCAGCTGTGGTCAAAAGTGTACAGCCAATCAGTTGCTGCCACCCCTCCAATTCCAGTGATTGGGCTGTCACTAGCTGATTTAAATCCATTTGAAGCGCTCATTTAAATTGACAAAACATATCGGGCTAATGATGTTAATCCTGATTTTGCCTTTGATGAATTTTTTGTCAAACCTCCTGATTTGTACCCACGCTGTTTTTGGCCTAAAAACTGTTATCTGGTATATAAAAGTATAAATAAAATGGTAGTTGAAGCAGCTGCTGCCCCTGGCAACACTCTCCTACATCACCATATTCATGGGGCGATGGATCCCCTTGTTGAGAAAATTCCTATCCCCAATTTGCCTCATGAGTTTAAAGAAGATGCAAAGTATGAATTTTGATGAGCTCACTTTTGGTGCAAATCACGCATGTATTGACACAGCAAAAATTTTGATGTTTAACCCCAATTAAATTTAAACCTGCCAGCGCATCAAGTATTTCACTTGTGTGCCTACTTTAATAACTTTTGTTGAGCATCAAATTGCTTAATATGTTGAGGCGATAGATATCGCCAGTCTTATTGATACAGATAACCTCAAGCTCTACCTCCTTATGCCGCATGCTGCTGATGCCCCAACCCCTATGCTGTATGCCATGGTCCGCCAGCTAAAGCGGGCACCAGACAAAAGTTTCCCTAAAGCTTCCTCACCTTCTGATATGGCTTCCCAGACTTTTAGCCGAGGTGCCATATTAGGATTTTTTGAAAAATCTCTTAATTTGGCTCATTTGCAAATAAAGATGCGTGGCAGTCTGTAAGTCCCAGGGAACATCCCCTGTGTGTTGATTGGGCTATTTTCCCGTTTCTGAGTAAGAAGGTACCAAAGAGGGCGGCTGTACCCCTTGTCACCCAAGGCGACCTCGCCCACATGGTAGACAAGCACTGGGTAACAGCTCTCCCTCTTCAGATTCATCCCCCGGTGCCCACACTCACCTTGGCAAAACTAGTACATATAATTAGGGAAATTTGTGCTGAGATCGCCAAAATGAAGTCAATTGGTCTGAAATTGAGTGAAAACAACCCCAATGATTGGATTCCACATAGTCAAAAAGGTATGGATACCAATTCATTTGGTGAAATTGCTGACAGTTTTGATTTGTCCAGAACCACGATTGTCAAAATTTACCCCCTCCCAAATCATCAGGGTTGAACCAGATGTGCAGGTAGTAGCATCAGACACCATTGACAAAGGTTCAAAGATCCTTTCCAGCAAATTGGGCATTGCGGCCAATGCAACGCTTTTGACCAAATGAACTTCCCAGTGAACGGGCACAGGCGGGTTGGGCATCCTAAACCCGCGTCCTACAAATTGGGACCATCCCTATGTGGGGTGGCCCTGGTGGATCCCCGCTGCTCAATGGGCCAAACGCCATCACATTAACCGTTGGAAATGCAATTGAGCCTCAGTTTGAGCATTCAAGGTCAAACTACAGCGACTTGGCTTGCCACTAAATTCATTGATGTTGGTTCCCTGTGAACCTATCTGTCCCCATTCCCAAATAATTTGCAGGTTAGGTCAAAATTGAGGGTCCAAATCCCGGCTTGTCCCCTCATCAATTGACTACTTTTTAATCAGTTGCATTGCACCAAGAAAATTGTTGGCCAATTTTTCTTTCTTAATTTTCCATTATAAACCTTTTATCAAAATTCAGTTTTTTATGTTAATAAATAAACTGCCCTATTTGTCTACACTCATACACCCCTCAGGGTTAAAGGTTATATTCGTCTGGTATTTTATTATGTGCCTGTATGCGATTCTGGATCACCAGCGTTTACTGGCGAAGCTCCTTTCCAGTTTCATATCCGTCATACCAGAAGCAGTGCCTTTAGCATTCTGGTTGGCCGTTCAGGTGCTCTGTTACCTATGCTGGCAGGCTGGTCTAGATCTTACTTGCTGTTTGCCTGACATAATCGACCAACCATTATTCCTAGCCATTTCCGCCTCTCTTGTTGAGATTGGCGTAGCAATGGTCCCTCCTTTTCAACTGAACCAGGTTGTGAAGAAGATTTTCCCTGTCCACAATAATCCAGTTCCACTCAAAACTTCAAACCCACACCCCATAGTTGCCGCGGCTATTTTGCCCATGTCAGTAGGATCTGACACCCTGGCTTGCAACAAGTTTACCCCCATAAGTGCCTAGCAGATTTCCCTAACCTCACTACCATCTCTTCGGTATCACTGGATTCATCCACAACTACCAATAAAGAGAACTTCGCTTACTTCTTATTACCCATGAAGATTAGTGTTGGGTCCCATCACGTCTCCTTTGAGGCCCTGGTGGATACCAGAGCTGCAGGTAATTTTATGAGTGTAGAATTGGCCCAGAAATTGGAACTTGACCTGGATGCAGGCCCTTTGGTGATGGTTGCATCGACAGCCTCCCAAACCTCATACCTGGTTTGCCAACCAGTCACATTTTTAATACACCAGTTCAGCTTCTGTGACTGATTTTCTGCTATGCCAAACTTGGTGTTTCTGGTGATCTTAGGAGTGGGATGGTGGCGCCGGCAACACGTCAAGATCCACCTGGAGTCTAACATGCTGTTGTTTGGTAATGATCAACTGGAGGGTAAATTCCCCCTAATTAACACTCTTAAGAAAGCTCAAGGTCGCAGTTCTATCACTTCCCTCATCTCTCTTTTGAGCATACCGTCCAATTTTCCAGAAAGTTTAATGTGCTATCAAAGCATTTTTGATTCTGAAAAAGCGGATTGTCTGCCTCCTCACACTAGATTTGACTGTGGATTTCATAAGATGGTGGAGTTAGTGAATATCAACTGCCCGTTGTATCCCCACACAGAAGAAGAGGAGGTTGCGCTCAACACTTGACTGGACGATATGTTGAAAAAAGGGTGGTTGCTTAAGGAGACATCACCAGTCGCATCTCCCATCATCTTCGCTAAAAAAGCTAATGGTTCCCTCCGCCTCTGCGTGGACTATGGACATTTAAATAAAGTCACGGTTTCTGATCCTTACCCCCTGCCTTTAGAACAGATGATAAGCCAGGCAATTTCCAAACCTTGGGCGTTTTATAAGCTGGATCTTGTTAATGCTTTTACCCAGATTTGGGTAGTGAAAGGGCAAGAATGGTTAACAGCGATCTGGATGAAGCGAGGCATTTTCCAATTCCGCATAATGCCCTTTGGGCTGAAGGATTCTCCTGCTACGTTTCAACATATGATTGACAATGTACTGGGTGACCTCCAGTTTACCTGCGCAGTTGCATATATTGACGACATTCTGGTTCACTCCCAAACTCCCAAACAACACGCTGTTAACTTAAAAGCAGTTGTGGCCACCTTGCATAAGGCAGGCTTGTTCAACAAGCCTTCCATGTGCGAGTTCTATAAGGAGGAGGTTACCTTCTTTGGGAACCTCATCCTTAAAGATGGTTACACGATCCCTCCCAATAAGTTGGACGCTATCCAAGAATGGCCAACCCTGACTACCCAGAAACAACTACGGAGTTTCTTGGGAACCATCATTTTCTTAAAAAAATTTCCTCGTCACTTTCCCAGCTTGCTGCCCCACTCCACCCCCTTACAGGGAAAAACGTACTGTTTCTCTGTTCTCCCAAATGCCAACAGGCATTTGGATCAATTAAAGAGGTGTTCATGTCCCCTCCCATTTTGAAGCACGCCAATCCCACCAAGCCATATATCGTTGCATGTGATGCCTCATTGGTAGCAGTGGGGAAGTGTTGCTCCAGGAGCACGATGGCTTGGAACACCTGGTCACCTACTTTTCCCAAAAGTTCGCCTCTATGGAGCAGTCTTGGGCCATTTATGACAAGGAGTTGGCAGCCATTGCATGGGCATTAACTCATTGGAGGTATCTGTTACAGGGTGCTCAACATGAGTTAATGGTCCGCATGGACCACCAGGCTCTCTTTGTACTTTTGTAAGCCCCAAAAATTGGTGCATTGGAAAGCCTGAACCTATCAGGATTGTGAAGTTTTAATTTCAAATATGAATTCATAAAAGGTGCTCTCAACGTGATTCCAAATTTTCTCAGCTGCAGCCCCGCCCACTGTTCCACAGATCTGGAGTAAGTGGATCTCGTTACCATGATTCCTGCCACCCAAATCCTGTCGATTGTCTCCCCTGTCATTTCCTCCATCACTCTGGCCCCCAACGCTCTGTTAGTTGCTCAGGCCTTAGCCAGTCAAAAGGCCTGCCCTGAGGGCATGGAGCTGGTTGATCAGTTATCTTACCAGAAGCATAAAAACTCCCTATATTCATTGGAGGAGGGTTTTATTTATTTTCAGTCACGCGTTTGGGTTCCTCCTTCCTTCAGAATTGAGGTATTCCGCGCACATCATGATCCCCCCACGGTCAGTCATCCTGGTAATAAGAAATGCATCGACTTGATCAAGTGGACCTACAAGGGTAAGTCAAAAAGTAAAGGAAAATTTTTAAAATAGAACTTTTTATTGTGAAATCAAGATGACAAGTAACATCATTTCTCTATATAATCTCCCTCAATTTATATGCACTTGGTCCATCTCTTGGCAAACCTTATAATTCTGTCCTGGAAGAAGATTTGTGGCATTGTGCACAGCCACTTGCGCACCACCTCCACAACCTCATCATCTGACGAAAATTTGGATTCATGCAGGTGCTCCTTCATCGGACCAAAAAGGTGAAAATCACTTGGAGCTAGGTCAGGACTATACGGCGGATGCATCAGCAGCTCAAAACCAAGATCTTGAATGCACTGGATAGTTTTCCCCGCAGTATGAGGATGGGCATTGTCCTGAAGCAAAAGCACACCTTTTGAAAGGTTTCCTCGCCTCTTTGTTTTGATTTTGGGTTTCAGAACTCGCAGTAGCTCACAGTAGCTGTCACTATTCACTGTTTGACCTTTAGGAGTGTAATGAATTAGAAGTGGACCTTTCATATAAAACACTGTCATCATCAACTTTCCCGCAGAAACTTGTCTTTCAAACTTTTTTGCTGTAGGCGAGGATGGATGTTTCCACACCATACTCTGCCGCTTACTCTGTGGTTTGAAGTGATGGACCCACGTCTCATCAACGGTTACTATGCGACTGAGAAACTCTTCTCCTTCCTCTTCTAAACGCCTTAAATGTGATTTCGAAATTTACAAACGTTTCTATTTGTGCTGGTCTGTCAGTTGATGTGGTACCCAACGAGCACATACTTTGCAATAATTTAGTGATTTGTGGATGATTGCAACTGCTGAACTGTGGCTAATGTTCAACACATGTGCAATACCATCAATTTTGACACAACGATCATCATGAATCATTCTCTCAACTGTCTCAATGTTCTTGTCTGTCTTCGAAGTGGATGGCCTACCTGAACGCTCTTCATTGCAGATAGATACACGACCATTTTTAAAGCGATTTATCCACTCATAAATTTTGCGTTTACTAAGACAGCTCTCACCGTACTGCTGCTGCATTCTACGAATAATCTCCGCAGGTTTAGTCCCTTCAGAGTGCAGAAAACGTACCACTCCCCTCATTTCTTCCTTGGTGCACATGGACAATGGGGCACTCATAATAAAATGGCCTGAAATCACTCCAAATGTAGTTGAGCACTGAAACAACACAGATAAAGAATAAAAAAACTTTGAGGTTATGATATGTCATTGTTCAGTCAGTGCTGCCATCCATTGCAGCAGGGAAAATAAAATTTGCCTTTACTTTTTGACTTACCCTCATACAATTGGGTGGGTTTGACAAAAGAAGTTCCGGCCTGGATTGCCAACTGCATTACTTGTGCTCAGGCTAAGTTGGACCACTCTGGTAGAAACAGTCTTTTATGCCCATTACAGAAGGCAGAGGACCCATGGACACTGGTGTTTGTGGACTTTATCGTTGAACTCCCCTGCTCTAACAGATTCACAGTGGTGATGGTGGTGGATCATTTCACTAAATTTTCCCTCTTTATTCCTTGCACTTCCACAATTACATCGGAGGAGACTGCCCGCCTTTTTGTACGTCACATGTTATCAATGTTTGGTCTCCAACAGGAGATCATCAGCGACCATGGTTCACAGTTCACGGTGCAGTTTTGGAGTGAACTCCTATCTATCTTAAAAATATCCCCCTGCCGTTCCACAGCGTACCATCCCCAGTCCAATGGACATACTGAGCAAGTTAACCAAGTCCTCAAACAGTACCTGCGTTGCTATGCTGTGGCTGCACAGGACACTTGTGCCAATGACCTTGCCCTCTCTCAATTTGCTTATAACAATGGATTGCACGCATATACAGGGTTTTCGACCTATGAAGCGACGTTGTGTTATAATACTTCATTTTTTGTCAGACCTTGCTTGTGGCCTGAGGTCCAAGCTGCTGCGGATCACGCTGAACATATTAGGTCAACTCAATCCTTAGTGTGGGAACACCTCACCAAAGCTATTGATGACTACAAGCAGTTCACAGATTGTAAGCAGCTCCCAGGTCACGATATAACAGTGTGCTCCTATGTTATGCTCAATACCCACCAATTATGAATTCAAGCTCCTTCCCATAAATTCTCTAGTAAGCGTTTGGGCTCCATTTGGTGAAAGAGGTTTTGGGTAATGGTGTGTTCCGGTTGAAGCTTCTGGCTCACTGGAAACAGCATCCTATCTTCCACATTTCCCAGCTGTTGCCTTTCAAGGGTACAGTTCCCATGGAACCTGAACCAATCATCATCAAGGATGTGGAAAAGGCCAAGGTGGAGAATATCCTGGCATTCCGCAAGTCCCAATGGTCTGTTCAATATCTCATGGCTTGAAAAGGGTATCTGGCCTACAAGAACAGTTGGGTCAAGGCGCATGATTGTGTGAACTGTATGGAACTGTTCAAAGCGTTTAAGAATCAATCCCTATGCTCCCCACCCTCCTCAAAAAGCTGTGATGGTAATGGCGATCAAGTTACCCAAGGCGCATAAAAATGTGGCCCTCGTGCAGTTTACCAGTGGTGGCGCCCTTCCTTTGGAAAAAGGAAAGGGTAATTTAAGTCCTGGGGAACGTCCCCTGGCCATTGATTGGGCCCTTTTCCCTTTTCTTAGTAAGAAGGTATTGAAGAGGGTGGCTGTACCCCTTGTTACCCAGGGCGACCTAACCCATGTGGTAGACAAGCGCTGGGTAACAGCTCTTCTGCTTTGAATTCCTCCCCCAGTGCCCACACTCACCTCATCAGAACTGGTACAGTTAATTGGGGAAATCTATGCTGAGATTGCTGAAATGAAACTTGTCAGACATTTACCTTTTCAGACTAGAAATCATAATGCTGTAGGTCAAGTTCTGCCAAAAAAGGGAAATGTCGGCCATTTGCAATATTCTGATATGCATTAATAGTTTGTTTATTTATAGTAAAAATGCAAAGATTGATAAAAAGTGCCAAAAATATCTGGCCAATTCTTGGTGGAACCCCATTAATTTGGGAATCACCAGTTTAAAACCATATAGGCACTAGTAAAATCAGCTGATCGGATTTCTCTGACCTCACCACAGACCCTTGGGGGAATCATGGAAGGCACTCCCCTGACCCCAGTGAAGTCCTTCAACACACCTGCGCGGGGACCCCCCTTTTATAGGCTTGGCAGGGGTCCCCTCAAGGTGCAAGAAATTATCAGGCGGTGATTGGCTCAAGTTTATAAAAACGTTACCTCATGGGTACATTTGGGCCAATCAGAATTTCTCTTCCTTCGCTCCACTGCCCTGATGCAAGTTCCCATATTATGATACGTTATTCCTGCATATTTCCTAATTCAGACTCATGCAGGTTATTCCAAACATATTCCTAAATTCCCCTCGACCTTTGAAATTACTTAAATACTAGATAATTGGAGGTTGAGGATCATCATTTTCCCTTTATTGCGCCTATAATAAAAATCATAAAAACCAATTTTTATTAGCGCTTCATTTTAAATTTATATTTATTAAAACATTTGTGGAAACCAGCTAGCGTATAGCACCAGCGAGATAAAAACAGCTGGTTTTTCACAAAATGGTGCTCACTACAGGGGACCCCTGTATAGCCAGAATCATTGCTCTTGAGGAGCAACTAGCCCACGCCTTATCCCGTCTTAAAGAATTGAAACAGCGCCCTCTAAAACTCCCTCTAAAAGACAAATTCACCCCTGGCAAAGGAAACATTGCCACTTTCTTGTATGTTTATGAAGCTGCCATGTATGGCACAACTGATAAACAAAAAGCTAAACACATTCTTCCATGTTTAAGTCGCCTAGCTCAAGAAAGGATAGTACCTTACCTGGACCCTTTGCACACTTGGACAGAGGTGAAAAAGGCTCTTTTGGATGAATTTGGATCAAAGCAGAGTCTACTTAGGGAAAAGCAGGCCTTTATGCGCTTTAGCATGTATGAGGGTGAACCACTTCTTGCCTTTGCTGAACGATTTTACCTAGCTGCGCAAAGGTTAACAACCTCTAACATGCTCACCCTAGATGATGCTATTGCTGCCCTGTTAACTGGGTTAGCTTCTCAGCCCTCTCTAGCCCGGCATATTATCTCAGTAAAACGCCATTTCCAAAATATCCGTGACCTAAAGGAGGCGTTAGTAGATGTTGCCGATTTCCATTCAAGTGCAACATCCAAGGAAGCTGAGGTGACTCCTTCAGCTCTCACTATTAAGGAAATACCACCTGAGGCACAGTTTAGGGTGAGCTCACCTATGCCTACCCTCCCTGAAAAACCTGTTCCCTCTGTGCAACCTAATAAGGTTACCACTCCTTCTTATGTTTCAAAACCCTGTAAGGTAGTAACAACCATCCGTCCACACCAGCTCACTAAAGCTGCTGTGCCTACCCCTCCAGCTAAGCTGGTAAAGGCGTGCCCTAAGGCTATTCAATCTCCTGTGGCCATCTCTCCTACCTCCATCGTGGCCTTGCCAGTTGTTGAGAATACCTTTGGGGACGAATCTGAGGGGGTTATGATGTTTTTGGTTACTACATACTTGGAGCCCCCGCAGAGGTAGAGGTTCCTGATCACCTGAACGCTGGAGGAGTAGACGAGACCACCATCCCTGAGGAAACGTACCTCAGTCAAATCTTAGGGTGTCCACAAGTGATTGACACTGCCAGAGATGGTGATCAATTCTTAGCTGGATTGATTCAACCTCTTCAGCGTGTTCATCCCTTACAAACCATCATGAATAACTACCCTGAGACTGCTAAAAAACTCACCTCCACCTTACGGCTCAAGGAGGTTTTAGCCTTGTCACCTAACTTTGGAGGGACCCTCACTAAGGTTGAAGTAGTCATTCAAAAGGTCCTGTATCTTGGCCATCTTGGACACTGGCTCCCCAGTCAACGTGATCTCCACTAAGCTTATCAAGAAGATCAAGTTAGCGCCTGACTTGGAGTACACGCAGGAGTTTGGAACGGCTGGCCCCAACAATACCCGTGCTATTGGGGAATATTCCTCTCTTCCCATTCGAGTTGGGAAGCTTATATTATCAGCCCCTGCTGTGGCTTTGGATAACAATGCGTATGATATGCTCATAGGCACTCAGTTTATGATTGAGTATGAGGGAATAATCAATCTGAAGCAAGGTTACCTCTCATTACTCAACTATGAAGTCCCGTTAGTCTTATCCAATAAAGAGTTTAGTAAACATGAGTACTCTTGCCTGGTAGAATACCCCCTCTCAGCGATACCTTTGTCATATACCACTTCTGGGCGCAACACCAAGAAGTTGCCTGATTCAGTGGATGCTAGAGAAGGTATCCCTTTTTATGCTGCAGATGAGGTCATAATCAAGCCTGGTGAACAACGAGTGGTTGACACAAAAATCACGCTTCATATCCCACGCCACTGTTTGTTGCACCTTGTTAGTATTGATGGCGTCAGTCCCTTGGAGCCTCGGGTATTGCCTGGTATTCTTGACCCAGCCTACCAGAGGCCCATTACGCTGCTGTTGGGAAACCTCACCTCAAAAGACATAGTTGTGAAAAAACACCAGGAGATTGGCAGAGGATTGTTAGTCCCTGTGGAAGATATTGAACAGATTCACTCCATTGGCTCCATGATGGATATGGGCCTGCCAACGGATAACCTGGTGTGTGCTTTGCCTAATGTCCATATTTCAGACGAGCTGACCCCAGATGAGCTGGAAAAGTTCATACTCTCCTTTGATGACTATAGTGACATATTCTCCAAATCAGATAACGATTATGGTCACATGAAGGGCTGGTGCCACTCCATTGATGTGGGTGATGCCCATCCCATTTGTTCAAAACCCTACCGCAAGTCCAAGGTGGAAGAACAGCAAATGAGGACAGAACTTCAGCAGTTACTCGATGTATGGTTGTTAATTCCTTCACAAAGCCCCTGGTCTTCCCCTCTCTTACTAATAAAAAAGAAGGATGGAGGACATAGGATAGTCATGGATTATCGCAGGTTAAATAACCTCACAAAAAAGGATAGCTATCCTCTTCCTCATATTGATGACGCCTTGGCCCATCTCTCAGGCTCTAATTTCTTTTCTGCCATGGACTTAGCTAGCGGCTATTGGCAAATGGACCTTTCTCCTCAAGATCAGGAGAAATGCGCCCTTATCTGTAGTGAAGGTCTCTTCCAACCCACGCGATTACCTCAAGGGTTGTGCAACGCGCCTGCCTCTTTCCAGCGGGCAATGGATCACATTTTACGGGACCTAAAGTTAACTTGTGTCATCGTATACCTTGATGATATCACAGTATTCTCAATAACCTTCCATGAACATCTTGATCATCTGAAGGAGGTGTTTGAAAGATTACGCAAGTCAAATATCAAGTTGAAGCCTTCAAAATGTACATTCTTTCAAAAGAAATTGGATTTCCTTGGACACTTATTTAAAAAAAGGAATCCAACCCATGGTAGATAAGGTTGAAGCAATTTCGAAGATGCCTCTCCCTAAGAACCTATGGACATTCAGGTATTTCTAGGGATGATGGGATATTATCATCAGTTTATCCCTAAGTTTGCCCAGCTCAGTGAACCTCTTGTCCGCCTATTAACCAAGAACACTCCGTTCCAGTGGGGTGCAGAGCAGAAGGCTGCTTTTGAGACGCTGAAGCAACTGCTGCAACAACGCCCTATCCTACAGCATCCAGATTATAATAAACCCTTCATCTTATTCACTGATGCTTTGGACTATGCCGTTGGGGCCATCTTAGCCCAGTTGGATGAAAACGGAGTAGATCATCCTGTCTCCTACTTTAGTAAGATGCTGTCAAAGGCTGAACGTAACTACAGTGTCATGGAGAAGGAGTGCCTTGCTGTTCTGTTAGCTGTAAAGCACTATCGCCCCTTCCTCTATGGAACCACCTTCACTGTAGTCACTGACCACGCATCTCTAAAGTGGTTACAGAACATGAAGGATCCTACTGGTCGGCTAGCTCGCTGGGCTCTAAAGCTCCAGCCTTATGACATGAAGATTGAACACCGCGCTGGAACCTGTCACTTGAATGTAGATGGGTTGACACGGCTACCAGTCCTTCACATGGATAATAGTGAAGCGGAGAGGTTACATGACCTCTTAATGACCCCCAATGAATGGGAGGATGAGGATGAGCCTGTTCAGAAGATGTTAGCCCGGCACTCCCATAACACTAAAGTTGAAGATGGGAAGTTGTATAAGCAGGTGGGGACTAAATGGCTACCTTACCTTCGACCTTTGGAACGTGTACCTGCTATCTTAGAAGCACATTCTACCCTAGGTCATGGAGGGGCAAGGAAAACCTATGAATGGATTAAGGATCGGTTTTACTGGGACGGAATGATGGAATCTATCGTTGATGTTTTGGAAGCCTGCCTTACTTGTAAGAAGCAATCTGGCTTCAAGTCTAGATACCAATATCAACCAACTACCCCACAACAACCATTCCATACCATCAGCTTAGATGTAATAGGTCCCTTTCCTCAGTCTACTAGTGGGAACAGATTTATCCTAGTAGCTATTGACCACCTCACTAAGTGGGTTGAAGCTGTGGCTCTTCCTGCTCAAACAGCTAAGGCCACCGCCACCTTTTTACATCAACACATCTTCACCCGTCACGGTTGCCCCCAAGTACTACTCTGTGATAATGGCAAGAACTTCACCTCCAGAGTAGTCAAACTTCTGGCCACTTCTATGGGAGCACAACAACTCTTCTCTGCTCCATATAACCCCTCCACTAACGGAACAGTGGAAAGAGCAAATGGAACCTTGGTTTCCATTCTGCAAAAGCTGGCCTCATCTGATCCTCTTCACTGGGATCAATATTTGCATAGTGCTCTTATGGCATACCAGATTAGCTATCACTGAATTTTGAAAATGTCACCATTCCGAGTCTTGTATGGGTGGGAACCAGGCATACCTGCCCTCTTAGCTAAGGATGTATTCTCTTCTAGAGTTGAGGAACCAGAGAAAGTTATGAGAAGATTGGCTCAACGTATAATTCAACTTCAATCCGAAGCTATGACCAATCTAGCCACAACAGTAACAAAAGAAGGGCAGGCTGAAAATGAGTCCTGAACCCCTTTACCCACTTTCCAAGTTTCTGACATGGTGTTGTACTACCATAACTGCATCACCCCTAGAAGCGGTAAACTTGGAACAATCTGGGAGGGTCCTTTTACCATCATCTACAAGAGAGGAAACGAGTACTCTATCAAAAACCTTAGCTACTGGTATCACTATTAATCGTGTACATGGCCGTTTCCTTTGACCCTACTCGCCCCCCAACATTCTTGAGGGGGTGATGTCAGACATTTACCTTTGCAGACTAGAAATCAGAATGCTGTAGGTCGAGTTCTGCCAAAAAAGGGAAATGTCAGCCATTTGCAATATTCTGATGCTGTTAAGAGTTCATTTAATTATAGTAAAAATGCAAAAATTGATGAAATTGGCCAAAAGTCCCTGGCCAATTCTTGGTGGAACCCCATTAATTGGAGAATCACCAGTTCAAAACCCATATGGACACTAGTAAAATCAGCTGATCGGATTTCTCTGACTTCACCATGGACCTTGGGGAAATCAATGGAAGGCACTCCCCTGACCCCAGCGAAGTCCTTTAATGCACCTGCATGGGGACCCCCCCTTTTATAGGCTTGGCGGGGGTCCCCCAAGGTGCAAGAAATTTATCAGGCGGTGATTGGCTCAAGTTTATAAAAATGTTACCTCATGGGTACATTTGGGCCAATCAGAATTTCTCTTCCTTCGCTCCACTGCCCTGATGCAAGTTCCCAAATTATGATACGTTATTCTTGCATATTTCCTAATTCAGACTCATGCAGGCTATTCCAAACATATTCCCAATTTCCCCTCAACCTTCAAATTACTTAAATACTAGATAATCGGAGGTTGAGGATCATCATTTTCCCTTTATTGCACCAATATTAAAAATCATAAAAACCAATTTTTATTAGCGCTTCATTTTAAATTTATATTTATTATAAGACATTTGTGGAAACCAGCCAGCATATAGCACCAGTGAGCGAAAAACAGCTGGTTTCCCACAGCCTTGGGGGATTCCCACTGCTTGTTGGGCCAAACGCCGTTGTGCCAACTGTTGGAAATGTATTTGAGCCTCAGTTCAGACGTTCAAGGTCAAACTGACAGCGACTCAGCCTGCCGCCAAATTCTTTGATGTTGGTTCCCAGTTAACTTATCTGTTCTCCATTCTCAAACAATTTGCTGGTTAGGTCAAACTTGCAGGACCCAATCCTGGCTTATTTCCTCTCTAAATTGAACAGAATTCAATCAGTCACATTGCACTGAGAAAATTGTTGGTCAATTTTCCTTTCTTAAATTTTCCATTAAAAACCTTTCCTCAAATCTAGTTTTTTATGTTGGAAAATAAATCACCTTTTCAGCGACCCTCACACTCTCCTCTGGGTTGAGGGCCATACTCATCTGGTATTTTATTATGTGCCAGTATGATATTCTGGCTCACTGGCAGTTATTGGAGAAATTTATTTCCAGTTCCATATCTGACGTACCAGCAGCAGCTCCTTTGGCATTCTGGTTTACCGTTCAAGCGCTTTGGCACCTAGGCTGGTGGGCCAGTCTAACTCTTACTTGCTGTTTGCCTAACAGAGATTTTGTCTATCTCAAGGGTTTGGTAGAACTTCCTCAATTTGCCAAACTGTTGATACTTTGATCATTTCACTTTACCTCAATATAATTTCTGCTCACCTCAAGGCTTGCCTTGACTCTAATGTTCAATCTGCTGGACTGGATAGCTTATCATCCAGTCATATCAGGGTCTCAACATAAACAATGCCAGGACTGGCACTGAAACTTACATCATGGTTGCGGAATAGCTTATTCTATTAAAGAAGCTATGATGGTACATCCTTAAGTTTATGATTGCAGAGTAATTTAGTATCAAATGCACAAGCCTTACATAATCAATTTTTCAATTGTAACTCATTTCTCCACTAATTGAGTGGAAAATTTTTCAACTTAGCTTCTTGAATAGTGGTATATCTGTGCTTTGCTATGGTGTTTATAAATTACATATGATTCTAAATAATTTTATTTTTAATATTGGTAAATAACCATCAATAAGTTCATAAACTATAAAATTTCTTGAATATTCCATCCTCCAACCACTTAGCAAAAATGAATAAAGCCTTCCAAATTAACTAAACCTTCAATTACTTACTTGAAACTATTGATTTCATTGAATAACCAAAAAATGAACCACCACTCAGCAAAAACCAATTGAACTTACAAAACAACTAAAAACTGCACATCACTTATTGAAACCTATGAAACTATCAAAATAAAATAAATATGAAATTCTTAGTCAAATTGTTAAATAATTCCTATTAGAAACATATATACTTTAGATCCTATATAGCCTATTATTAAAATTATATGTATTTATTAGAAAAATAGAATATTACAATCCCCAAACTTTATAAAGTACTTGTGCCAAGTTTGGTGATTTTTGGTTATTTGCTTTTGAGTTGATGCATCCAATATAAATAAATAAACAGAATGATAGTTTTGCAAAAAAAAGTTTAGGTTAATTTTTGTTTATACCCAGTTTAGCACAGATTTGTTTATGGGTTTAAAGCTTACAAGATGATCCTAATCAATTTTTTTATATTGGTAGATGGCTATCAATAAATTAAGAAATCAAAATATATTAATTAAATATAAAATTATCAACCACTCAACTAAAACCAATTAAACTTATCATATTAACTAAAACATTAATCACTTACCTGAAACCATTGAGACCATCAAATCAACAAAAATCTACCAAACACCCAGTCAAAACCAGCTAACTTATCAAATCATTTAATCACTAATTGCTTTATTAAAACCGTTAAGTTTATTAATCAACCCAAAACTACCAACCTCTCACCAATACCATTTAAACTATCAAATCAACCATGTATTAAATTTCTCAACCATAACAATATACCAATTTTCAAAAACATATAAAATTTTCACTGCTTACATATAAAACTTTTTATTTTATTATGAAAACTAAAAAACCAGCTTTGAGATTCATACAGACCCCCTCCCATACAACTATAGCCAAATTTTTAAAACTCTACATGCCATAGTTTTAGCTAAGCATCATGCACATGAACACATGCACACACACTGCTTTTTATAAGACTTTGAAAAAGAAGGAGGTTCTCAATTCAACCTATGTATATTTTTTGACATGATATATGTCTTATGGCTGGGGGTATGTTTAAGTATAAGATCATCACATGACAAGCTTAAATAATTATGGGTGTGGATTGTGTTTGTATAGGTTGACCAATAGATCTACTAGATTTAGAATGAATTATTGTAGATGGCAATAATTAAATTTAACATAGAGTGACCAGTTATATCAACTAGATCTAAAATGAATTATTGAAGATGGCAATCAGTAAATTTAGCATAGAGTGACCAATTAAATCAACTAGATTTAAAATGAATTTTTGTAGAGGGCAATCAGTAAATTTACTATAGATTGAATGATTTAAATTAACCAAGTAAATAAAATGAGATATTATATATAGATATCTGAAAGTTTACCATATAATTGAATGATAAAATCAACTAAGTAAAAAAAACTAAATAAGTAAAAACTGCTAACCATATATTTGTTACATTGAACTAATTAAGTTATTTGAACAATTATATATATATATATATCATAGAATATTTGCATGTCAAGTTTATCTGAGATTGGTAAATAGTCTAGGAGTAGGTGTTGAAATAAACATGCATATATAATAATTTATTTATAGGATGATTTCCTAAACCACTTCAACTAAAATGCTACCTAATTTAATCTAAATCAAATAAAAAAATTTTGGGAAAAAAGAACCTCCTTAAAAAAACTCTTAAAAGTATGAAATAATCAAGAAATTATGCCTTCTGAATAAAACCCTTTTTGAAGTTGGGGCCATATTATAAACTGAATTTTATTATTTTTCTCACAAATACAAATTATATCTTATGTCTGGATTGGGGCCAAGTGTAAACTATAAGCAACTTAGAATAATAGTACTGAGTATATAAATAATAAATACCTATTATAAGTCAGTTAAAATATAGTGCTAACTTCAAAAAGAATTTTATTGAGGAGACATAATTTCTTGATTATATCATACTTTTAAAAGCTCTTTTAAAAGGAGGCTCTTTTTTCTCAAAAAAAAATTTTGAGAAGCTTCTTTTTTCCCCAAAAAAACTTTACCTAGTTTTTTCCACCCCAAAAAATTAGTGCATTTTTGAAAGTGGCTCTTTTCTCTACTTTTATTACATATTACTAACTTTATATATATATATTGTTTTTGACCCCTTACTATTTCTCTATAAAAAATAAAACTCATTGTATATATATTATATATTGTATCTTATAACACAAATATACTATTAGTACATTTTATTAAATTTAGTTGATTTTATTGGTCAGATTAGACTAAATTTACTGATTACCATCTACAACACTTCATTTTGTTAAATTTAGATGATTTTATTTGTCAACATATGCCAAATTTACTGATTATTATCTACAATAATTCATTTTATTAGATTTGGTTGCTTTTATTAGTCAATCTATGTAAATTTATTGATTGCTATCTAAAATAATTCATTTTATCAAATTTAGATGAGTTTATTGGTCAAATTATGCAAAAAAGATAACCATCTGTAATGATTTAAACTCGTTCAGCTATGATCTTATACTAACTGAATTTTTAACATACCCCCCAGCCATAGAACATATATCATAAGTGATTGTAATAAGATTTGAACAAAAAACTTTTTTTCATTTAAGTTTAGAGTCAAAAGCTGAGATGATTATGATATATTTTTTTAAAACTCCATACTTTATTAAAATAAATAAAAGGGAAAGTAAGAGGGGAGGGCAGAATACAGGCGATTCAGACAAGGGTAAAAAGGACTGGGGATTTGGGCCGCTAGAGTTCTAGCACCTCTGACCATTGCTGATTGGCAATTGCCATCACTAGCCACAGTTCTAGCATCAGCGGGCTTACAGGCCATTTGATTCTCAGTTGATTAGTTGCCTCATTGCATGTGATGAGCAATCCAGCAGGGAAAGCCAAACGTGTGGCTTTATAACACCCATGGATTATGCGCAAAAATTTTGAGATCTGATGGAGCTGATCAGAAATAATCTGAATGGTCTTCAATACCAAACCTCTGTGGTGGGGGCGCTCATTGCTTAAAACCTTGGCGATGAGCGCACAGTGAATTACCCATACACAATAATGGTAAATGAAGGCTCATAGTTGGATCAGAGCCATTTTCAGGGTTTTTGTGAAGAAAAGGTCCTGCAATGGATGTATTCCCAGTGGCAATTGTTTGCCTGATAGGATGTAGCACATCATGGACCAGTATTTTTGAACACGGCACATTCATAGTAATGGTGGGCTATGTCTGCTTTCAGTTCAGTGCATATGGGGCATTCTTTGTGCTGGTAGTCCAGCTTGCTGTGCTTGCCCGATTTGAATGCCTGATTTATGATCCACCAGGTTACTGAATGCTGTTTGGCCATTACCAAGTGGGAGTTCAGGCCCAAAATCAACTCCTTTGTTGGGTAGTTGGTGTTGTGGCCTTTGGTAGTCCAGTCATTTAGGATTCGTGGATGGGTGGGTGGATTGCGCCCCAGTTTTGGGAGCAGATCCCCATATTCTATCAGGGTCAATTTGTACCCTATTTTGATTGACTTGGTTGTGTATCCATTGGTGATTTGGTTACGCTCCTCCCAGCTTATTGCAGAATTCATTGCAGAATTACGTGCTTTAATATCCCTTTGAATTTGGTCAGCTTCTTGGTCCAATTGCTCAAATGACCATCTGCCCTGGTGCACAGCCCAATTGCATAGTTGCCAGTAGTGTGGAGTACCTTTTTGGGAGGTTATCCATGGGTGGTTCGCCATCCATTCATGTATCAAGTGGGGAGAGACTGGCTCTTGGAGGCCTTGGGCTCTTGCCCAGTTCACGCCCCATGCTAGGGTCAGGCAGCACATGTGCATCTGTGTTAGCTTCAGGAACAACTTCCCCCATATATGCCAGGCGTGAGATTTGAAGTCCAGGAGGCCCATGCCTCCTTCATTCTTTGGTTTTGACAGGGCTTCCAGTGGTATCAGCGCCACCTTTGCCTTGAACCACAGGAAGGTTCAGAGCATTGACCTGATTTTCTTCTCTAAGTTTGGGCTCATTGGCAGCACATGAGCAACATACCACAACTTTGAGAAGATGAAGATGTTTATTGCCTGCACTTTCTCCTTGAGGCATAGTCTGGCACTTTTCCAGCATGCCATTCAGATTGATAAGCTTGACAATACTTCCTGTTCAGTCTCCAGTACCGCTGGTCCCTTGTCATTGAAGAGTATCCCAAGGTATTGGACTGTCTGGGAGTTCATAATTGGCATTGTGTCAGTTGGTGGGCTGAAGCTTGGGTTGCTGACCCTCATCACTGAGGTTTTTGCCAAGTTGATTTTTGCGTTTGATGCTAGCTGATAGAGGTTTAATAGTTCCTCGGCGCCCTGGAGGTCAGTCAGTGAGCTTATGCCTACTACCATATCATCAGCAAATGCTAGCATCTTCAGTGGCATTTGGTTAGGGTGGACTAAACCCCAGAGCTTCGCATCTGCTGCCACCAGTAGAATGTTGGCTGCAAAGTTGAAGAGTATTGGTGACATAGGGTCACCTTGGCAAAGACCTTGCCTGACAGGGATTTCGTTGGTTATGCCATCTGTGACAATCACCTTTGTTACCAGGCCTGAGTACAGCGTCATTATCCATGCTCAAAAAGTGTCAGGGATACCAACTGCCTTTAGTGCCTCATGAAGGAATGACCACACTACTTGGTCATATGCCTTTTCCATGTCAAGGAACATAAGGTACCCCTGTTCAATGCCCCTCATATCCTGGAATACGCTCTGGACTGAACCAATGCTGTCTCATATACTATGGCCTTTGATGAAGCCATGCTGGGAACTATGGAGCGTGCGCGGTGCTGTTACCATCAGTCGATTAGATAGTATGCACATGAGCAGTTTATAATCAGTGTTTGATAGCGCAATTGGGTGCCAGTTCTGAAGTTGGTGTCTGAGGCCCTTTTTGTACAGAAGTACAATTTGGGTCTCTTGGCCTCCTGAAATTTTCTGGCCATTTTGCAAACAGTGGTTAAAGAGGGCTTTAAGCTCTGGTGCGATGCATCCTCAGAATATGCTGTATATTTCTTCACACATATTGTTGGGGCCTGGTGCTTTCATTCTTGGCAACTCCTTTAACGCCCTCTTAACTTCATCAATAGATATTTCAGCTGATAGCATGGCGACATCTTCCAGTGTGCAGCCCCCCAGTGCCAGCTTGGCCAGGTCAATAAGGGTTTTTGTCACCAATTCGCTCATTTCTCATTGTTGGAAGAGATTGCTGTAAAAAAGCTCGACCTTGCACTTGATTGTTTCAGGGTCTGTTGATACTTCCCCTTCCACTGTCTCCACTTCCCATACCCTAGCCTTAGTTAAGATTTCCTTGAGGTGTTTTAGGCCCTCTTTGGTCATTGTCCCTGCTAGGCTCTGATATTGGTAAGTCGCATTGGTCCATCTCTTTGAGTCTTGCTTCATCATTATGGCCCAATACTTTTTGTGTGTTGTTTGGTACTCACTCCACCAGTCTTCACTGTCCCGTTAGGTGTGCCTCGGCCTTTCTAATTTAGACTTCAGTTGTTTCATGGTGGCAGTTCGCTTGTAGGAGGTCGCTTTTTTGAACTTCATACTATTGTGTTTCATTTTTGCTTTGATCTGGGTCCATTGTTCTGGCAGGCCCAACTCTAGGCAGTTGTCCAGATACGCTACCAGTCAATCCAGTCCAGCGTCAACCTTTTGGTGCCAATACCTGTCCCTCAGCGTGGCTGGTGCCAGCTGCCACTCGTGGTTCCTCAGAGGTTCATCAAGGTTGATCTCCACCCGGATGACCATGTGGTTGCTTTCAGTATTTATGCTAACCTCACTGTTGGATATCATTGGCTTGAGATCCGATGATACTAGGATGTAGTCTAAACATGATCCTGACAGTGGGATCCAGAGGCATCATATGACCACTGCGTTAGGTTGGCTGGGTCATCGTCCTCTTCATCAATTGTTAGGCACATCCCTAATTTGACTAGGTAATTGAGCATCTTGTCAGCCTTACTGTTGGGACATTCTCTCATTGAGAACATATCCTGGCTCACATTCATCCAACAGTTCAGGTCACCTGCTATTATGGTCATTGCTTTGGATGGCACTTCCGCTAAGAATTCCCAAAAAATATGGTTTTTGTGGTGTTTCAGTGGGGCGTAGACTGCTACCACTCATATGCTCCTGTCAGTTTCTCTGTTTGTAGCCGTCACTATCAAGATCCTACTGGCGTGAGTTTCTTTCATGAATTCCAGGTCTATTTTCTTGTCCATTGTGACTATTGCCACATGGTCCATCCATAGGGCTTGGTAGCCTATCTGGTGGGACCACAGGTGTTTTTTGCATCGCAGTTTGAGCTCAGCACCATTTCCTTTTGGTTACCAGCTTGTGTTTCAGAAATAAAAATTAGGTCAATATTATTAGTTTTTAAATGGTGCATTTTCCTCCTCCTCATTTGTATGCTTGCCATCCCCTGAGCATTTGTAATCACTATCCTCATTTCTGGCTGCCTGACCCACGGGTATGATGTTTAGTGTTGTCTGGGTTGTGGATTGAGTCCCATACTGAGGTCTGGTTGGTTGATGATGGTGGCATCAATGGTTGGCAGGGTGCAATATTTGGTTTTTGGGGTTGGTTGGTTGGGACTGGGATTATATTCCTGGGCATCCTGTGTACTGGGAATTCAGTTGCCATCCTCATCTCCCTGTCAATGGATAATGGGGATGGTTTTATGATCAGGTCTGGGTGCCCCTTGTCCCCTGCTGGTGGAGCGGCAGATTCTCCCTCATCCATCGGTCAGATTTGCACCCCTTCATTCAATTTAGCGGCAGAACTCAATTTTTAGTCAGTGATTGTCCAGCTGATTTTGTCAATTTCATCACACTTGCTGATTTTTCACCAGTCACCTCAGATTTATTTGCTGATGACTTCTGAATCAATTTAGTATTCACTTTCATCTTGTTGGGCTTCAATTTCAATTTGCTGGCTTCCTGCATCCACCCTTGCTTGAGAGACTTTTTGGGTTCACCTTCTGCCATCTTTCCTTCTCACAGACTGTCCATTCCGCTTGGGTTGGACGTTTCTCTGTTGGTCCAGGGTCAGTTCCCTCATCCATTGCATAAGATTTAGGGTTCAGATTAATAAACGGTTTCTTCATCCACTTTGGGTCACTTTGCCACTTCCCGTTCCTATGCTTCTCTATGTGCTAGGTCTACTTCTTGTTGCTGGCGTTTCATATCTGCTACCTCCGTTAAGTTACATAGGATCCATTCTCTGGCTTTTGGGAGAAAGAAAGTCTTAGTACCCAACTTGGTGATTCCCTTGATGGGTTTGTATTCATATTCCCATGTAGTTTTACCTTTACAATGGTGGCATTGAGCCATTGTGTGGCCGGTCTGGTAACAGAACTGGCACACTTGTTTGGCATCCTCCTGTTCGACATATACTACCCTATCTAGGCTGGACAGGCGGATGAATCTGGGTATAGCAATTTTGTTTGGTTTCATCCAGGGTGCCAGTTCATACAACGCTTCAACTGTCCAAGGTCAGAGGCACTTTGCAATGTAATCGCCACTGGCTTGCCAAAGTTCTTGTACTTCTCCATAGTATGACAATCCAGTCTGGATCACTTCGTGCACCCACTCCCATTCACAATCGGTGGGGAGATTCTAGAAGGTTACCCACCTTGCAGTTTGGTTGGCGTATCTGGTTGGTTCCATTCACAGATAAATCCCCTTGTATTTGATGCCAATTTCGAGGAGTTTTTTTGCGGTCCAATTCACCTGGGATTGCTATATCTATATAGCCCCATTTGGGTACCCAGTGGTGATCAAAGTCCCCTCCAGCTAGGACTTCATCAAGTTTCTGATAAATCGACATTATCAGGTCAGACCATTCCTCCTCCTCCACTAGCTGCAGGTGGATTCAGATAGCATCCTTTAGGTATAATTTTGGTGCCTGGAAGTCTGTAAAGCCCCCGCTGATCAGCTGATGGATGTACTCAATTTGGCTCCCTACTCAGTTCCAGGTGTTGTCTTTGGTATGCGCCACCGCGGCGCTGTAGGATTTGGTTTTCGCGCTTGGTTTGGGTACTTCAGCGGGGGTCTTTCCCTTCAAAATCCAACTTACCAATTTGTTGAGGCTAAACCCCCAGTTGAGGAACGCTTCAATCTGGTAGATGCTGATACCTCAGTGGCTGATACTTTTAGCCATTTGTGCTCCAATCTCAAGGCTCTGCCACTCTAGGGCATCCGATGGTGAGAACCCCAGTTGGTACCACTTGAGGGTGGATTCTGGGCCACACAGTAGGTGGAGGTATTTTTGAGGGACCTCCATCATAATCGAGCTATGCTGGCACCAGTCCCTTACTGTGACACTATTTCAGCCCCCATCTGTAAATACTCATGACTTGGTTGCCAGAACACCCACTTCACTCCATTGGAATGCTTTGGAGGGGGTGAAACCTTTAGCAGCATATGGGGCTGCTAGTGCCAGTTCCAAGAAGGATTGCTTCCAATCACAGATAGTTTCAATGTGGATCCCCGCTTTGAGCCATTCTTGGCCCAAGTCTGGGGTCATGACCCCTTTCATCGCTGTTGCTGCCTGTGGTGAAATCTCGTGTTCCATTCATGGTTGGGCTGATTCAGGGGTGAACCCCGCTGCATCCCAGTCTGCGGCTTTGGCAATTGTTGTGGCATCACGCCAAATTTTCACTTTTCAATCAGGAATGGTCAGCCTCTAAGAGTTTTGTGAATTGGTTTAGTCACCCCCAGCTCTGCCCATTCGCACACTAGGTCCATACTGGCCCCCGCTTAGAACCATTATTTCATCACCATCATTGTGAATCTGTTGGCAGACCAGTTGATGGCCTCTTCTGGTGACCAATCCTGGAAGGGTCCCCATTCCACCACTTTTTCCTTTGTCCAGTCTGCTTTCATCAGGTATGATGCAGTGGCTGGTGGAATTTGGGTGTATGACCAGTGTAAGGCCTTGGTAGCCTTAAACTCAGCTGAGATCCATGGTAGTGCCTTCTCTAGGGAGGGCCCCCCCCCGGGGGGCCCTCCCCTTTTGGGGGGTTTTAACCGGTTTTTTTTTTCCCCCTTTTCCCCCCTTTTTCCCCCAAATTTGGGGGGCCCCGGGGGTTTTTTTTTTTTTTCCCCCCGGGTTGGGGGGGGGTTTGAATTTTTTTTTAAAATTTAAAATTAAAAAATTTTCCAAGGGGGCCCCCCAAAAAAAATTTTAAAATTTTATAAGGGCCCCCCAAAATTGGCCTTTCCCCCCGGGCCCCAAAAAAAAATTTTTGGGGGGCCCCGGGGGGGTTGGTCCCCCCCCCAACCCCCCCTTTTTTTTTGGGTTCCCCCCGGGGGGGGGGGTTTTTTTTTTTTAAAAAAATTTCCCCCGGTTTTTGGGGAAAATTTAAAATTCCCCCGGGGAAATTTTATTTTTTTTCCCCCCAAAAGGGCCCCCTTTTTTTTTCCCCCTTTAAAATTTGGGGGGGAAATTTTTCCCCAAATTCCAAATTTTTTTGGGGCCCCCCTTTTGGGGGGAATTTTTTTTTTTCCAAAAATTTTAAAAAAAAATTTTTTTTTTCCCCCCCCCCGGGTTTTTTTTGGGGCCCCCCCCCGGGTTTTAAATTTTTTTCCCCGGGGGCCCCTTTTTTGTTTTTTTTTAAAAAAACCTTGTTGTTTTTTTGGGTTTTGGGTTTTTTTTTTTAAAAAAAAGGGGTTCCCCCCCCCCCGGGGGGGTTTTTTTTTTAAAAAGGAAAAAAGGGGGGAAAAATTTCCAAATTTTTCCTTTTTATTCAGTTAATTAAAACCCAAACCAATCGGGAAATTTTTGGGTATGGTGGAGTGGGTGGTCAGACTTGGGGGGCTGGGCTGAGCCTCCAAACCCTTCCTTAAGCTTGGCAGGCTTAAGGAATGAATAAAAGAGGGTTTTTCGGGAAACAAATTTATGTTGGGAACCCGACCTTCTCAAATTCCAAGTTGGAATTCTAAGTTTCCCTTTGGGCCCTTGGGGGCAGTCTTTTTTTTTATTTTTAAAAAAAAAAAATAAAGTTCTTTTAAAGGGGTCGCCCTCATTACCTTTTTTTTGGGTTTGGGTTTGTGATAGGGGACCTTGTTTAGTGACAGTCCACCTCATCACTTTGTTTGCTGCCCGTGGGCTTTTCCCAAGATTTGATGAAAGGTTCGCCTTGTCTGTGCCTAAGTCTGTTTGGTTAGGTTGCCCACCGGGAAATCCCCGCGTGGGCATTTCCAGGATGAAATGGAGGGGGTCTGGGATCCCCACCCTGACATTATTCCCAAATTCATTTTGCTTCTGGTTGGAGGTGGTCCTGTCCCTCAGAGGATTTCTGTTTTGTCCCGGCTTTGAGGAAACTGGGCTGGGCCCCCCGCGCCGTGGCCCCCCGGCTCAGTGTTTTAGGGGCTCCAAAATTTAGGGTTTCCCCTGATTCCGGGGGTTTTCCAGGGGACCTGTTCCCCGAAGGTTCCCTCAACCCCCGGGCCCAAAGGGGGATTTTGCCTGGCACCAGCCCATGGGGTCAACCCCACTGGGGACTAAGGAAGGCCCTTTCCCCGTTGGGATGGGGAAAGGGCCCTTCTGGCCACGGCAAAGGGGGTGGCCCCTGGCCACCCTTTCGTCCTTCAGGGGCTATCGTTGGGGAAAGGGCCCTTTCCCGGTTGGGATGGGAAGGCCATTCCTAGTGGTAGCCTCCGGGAGGTGGGAATTTACCAGGTGTTGGGTATGAATGTCCTTACCTGTTGGGGCTTACTCCAAACAGCCCAGTTTCCGGTTTCCACCCCCCCCATTTCCCCTTGAGAGGATCCTTCTTGGGGCGGGTGACTCCCCCCGGAAGCCCCCCCCGACGATTTCCTCCTGAAACGCAGCTCTCTCCCCCTGGGGGACATTTTGGGGGGGGGTGATGTAACAATAAATCATCTGAAAGGATGGTTTTCCCAAACGTTACTTTCCCAATTGGTTCATTCAGTTAATTCAAACTAAACCCAAATGGTTGTTGGGATGGTGGAGTGGGTGGTAAGACAGGAGAACAGGCTACAGTACTCAAAACCATTCTTCATCATGGCTGCAAAGATGATCAGGAAACTCTTGGAAAGTGAACATGAGGTCTGAGCCTGTGACCTTCTCAAGATTTCCAAGTTGGAATTCTAAGTCTTGGCCTTGGTCCCACTCCGGTTCAGTCTTTTATTATTTTTTAAAATAAAAATAAAGTTCTTTCAGGTGTCGCACCTAAACTTCCTGATATTTTCAGGTTTGGGTTTGTGATAGGGGACCTTGTATTCGTGACAGTTTGGCCTCATCATGTTTGCCACCACGTGGGCATTTCTGAGATTTGATGAGAAAAGGTTCGCCTTGCCTGTGCCTAAGTCTGTTTGGTTAGGTTGCCCGCCTGGAATGCCGCCGCATGGGCATTTCCAGGATGAAATGGATAAGTCTGGGATCCCCACCTGTGACATTTTGGAGACCCACTGAGTCACTGTAGAGTATGGGAACTGGAGGGCCCCCCATTGTTTGACCTCACGGGTGGACACGCCTTGGCATGCCAACATGTCTGACTGGAATGGGGTGTATTTTACTGGGGCCCTGGTTGCTGACTTGACTGATGTCGGTGTTTCAGCCCCTTCCAGTAGTACTTTTAGTTTTTTTGCCAAATTTTCTCAGGTGTCCAATCCTTAGATTCAGTCCACAATATAGTTTCACCCCCATTAGGGTTGGTCCCTGATGGTTTGTATTAGTTTGGTGATTGGCTCTGTGCTAATCTAGTCCCTTCTGAAAGCTTATAATTGTCAGGGTTTGTTCCCAATTGTCCATTCAAGATTGGCCATCAATTAATGGTCAAGATAGAACCCCCTGTCAGCATGAATTCGTTGGGGATTGTGCCTGATGGTATATTGAGGATCCTCCCAACAATTTTCTCATGTCACTGAATCAATTTTTGTCAGGGACTGTTTGCCCCCCTGACTGGGCCTTTTCAGAATTGGTGCCCAACTTCTTCTTCACTAGAATACCCTGAGCAGATTTAGTAAGTTTCTCCATGTCAGTAGAAAACTTTTTATAGCTTCGCTCTGTTGGTTTGAGCTGTTTTTTGTCAATCAAATCTGAGTCAGTTTCAGATCCTACAAATACTTTGTCCAGGTTTTTTGTTTTTTCACAAGAAATTTTCTCACCCTGTGAGGCCCAATCCCCTCTACTGGTTGAGGTTCAGTGGGGAATATTCCCAACACCGCTGTTCTTGGCATTGGGCCTCACTCCCCAAGGTTTCTCTTGTTGTCTGGTTGTTGATGGTCACCAATCCTAGGGAGTTGACCCCGTTATCCATGCTAGTTGCAAGGGCCCCATGACCCATTGACGCATTCATGCATTTCATTGTCATCTGTGTTGCCAAATCATTACTTGACATACATGGGTTGTATTGCCCTTCCCCATTATTAGTTATGTGGGGGCTTGAGCCAGCAGGAAGTTTGTTAGATGGTACATCCATCATAGCATCCTTTGTATCATTATCATTATATAATATCAGCGCAGGCAAGTCATCTGTTTCTATGTGCTGCACACAGATGGGCAGATTGACTTCCTATGCTTGAGTGGTTGGCCGTGGTTCACTGCTCTATAATTGCAGTGCTCTGCACTGGCAGTTGGTTGCTCTCTCAATTCTTGTTCAGTTCACTTTTTATTTAAAAAGTGATGTATGTGAAGAGAGATTAAAGGAAATTATGCTAGATTGCGATTATGCTAGAGGAGGCTTTTTAAAATCAATTGGGTTTTTGATTCAAAGTTTTGATAAGATTAACTTGCTAAAGAGCCAAATGACCACTAACCACTTAACAAAACCATTTAAAATATCAAATCAACTAAATATCTAACTGCTCAGCCGTAACTATATACTGACTACCATCAAAAATATATAGGATTTTTACTTGACGCATATAAAACTTTTTGAACATGAAAATTAAAACTTTTGATGGATTATTGTATTGTCATTGAAGATACATAAGTGTGCCAAATTTAAGAATTTTTTATTGACAACTAGCGGAGTTACCCGTGCTTCGCTACGGTGTCTATAAATTTCAGGTGATTTGAATTGATTAATTTAGATTTTATATATAGTTAAGCAACAACTACTCGGCCAAATTTAATTGCTCAATCGAAGCAACCAAAACCACCAACCACTCAGCTAAAACTAACTGAACTTATCAAATCAGCCAATAACTAATTTCCCCCAAAGCTAAACTGTATCCTATCGATTCGACCAAAAACCATCAACCACTCAGCCAAATAAAATAAACTTATCAAATCAATCAGATTATAAATTATTTTAGCTCATATATTGGTAGATAGCTATCAATAAATTCAGAAACCATTAAACCTATTAAAATTCCAACCTCCAACCACTTAGCTTAAATCAATTAAGTCTGCCAAATTAATTAAACCATCAATCTCTTATCTGAAACTATTGAGCCTATTGAAACACCAAAAAATAAACCACCACTCAGCAAAAACCAATTATTGAACTTACAAAACAGCCAAAAACTACCAACTAAATATCAAAGCCTATGAAACTATTGAATTAAATGAATATGAAAATACACAGCCAAATTGCTATATAATTACCATTAGAAATATACGTTCTAGATCTTATATAGAACTGATTTTTAAATTTATATGATTATATTAAACAATTACATATTAGCATTCCGCTCCCCAAACTTTATAGAATACTTGTGCCAAGTTTGGTGATTTTTGGCTGTTTGCTCGAGATAATGCATCTGTATAAACAAATTAACATACTGATTCTTTTGTAAATAAAATTTAAGATTAATTCTTGTTGATACCCAGTTTAACACATATTTGTTTATGACTTAAAGTTCATCTGATAATCTTATATTTTTTATATTTGTAGATGGTTATCGATAAACAAGTAATCAAATTATACTGAATCAATATAAATTCTTACCAACCAATCACCAAAATCCCAAACCCCTTACCAAAACCAATCAACTTTATTAAATCAAC